>BMAO01035149.1:0-39519 GCA_019973975.1 Trichonephila clavata
AATGCTTACATCGTCGTCGTGGTTGAGGAAAGTTTTTTGAAATTCACCGGAGGTATGAAATATGTTCATTATCATCTAGAATTTCATTTGTATCATATTATAATTTTTTGATGAAGTACTGTTAAATTTTATATAATTTCGAAATTTTTGTCAAAAAGTATTGGATTAATCAGCATTTCAGAAGACATTTTTCTTCCCGTTTCAAAACTAACCATATTACATAACAAAATTAGTAAGTGTAAAAAAAAAATACTGATGCATTAAATTGTCTCTTTCCAATACAATAAGTATTAATTCAAATTTTTATTTTTCTGGATATCTGAAAACATTATTTGCTTCTTTATAATATGTTGCTATTTCTTATCAGTTTGATTTCGCTTGACAGTTCTTACTGAACATATGCATGTAGATGTGTTCTCCATCCTCAACAGTTTTATTATTCTTTTACTACTGATAAATTTCTTTACTTTTATATTGCTATGAATGGATGATCCAAATAGATAAATAAAAATGAATAACATATAAATTGCAAAATTGCTCATCTCATTATACAAATCAAAATAGAGGCTGTAAAAGTAATGAATTTCTAATGAGATTAATTTTATATTTACATGAATAAAGACATTAAACATCCAATAATTTTACACATTGAATTTCTCCCCTTATTCTAACATTGTTAGATATTTGATTGGTCTGTATTGCTGCCTAATACACTGGTCAACATGATTTTTGTCTCATGAGTACCAATAGTTGTACTTAATGCAGTTTTTTATCGTGTTTTCAAATATGTATTCGAAATTTCTCCATCACCCTCAATTTTTTTTATTTAAATTTCAATTAAGGTATTTAAATATTTTTTTAATAAATGACCATTTGTCCATTGTAAAATAAAAACTCCTAGAGCATTGTAAATGTGATGGAACCACATGAGCTAACTCAAATGGTATCATTGCTAGTGTTGTGCAAGTTCAGACATGTACAGACACTTAGGCATCAGACACAACAGACAGGCACAGACATGGTCTGGACTAGCCTGCATTCATTAGAATGATGTCAGTTGTGAGATAGTAGTGAATCAGTAAACATGTAATTGTGAGTGCTTTGTGTATGGATTGTTGTATGTTACGTATTTGCAAATTTATTTCTTTTAATTTGTTGTTAGTTACAAAATGCATAGTTTGTTTAAATCATCATAACTGTTGTTATATGTGTGGTGAAGTGATGCTCAAGTCCCAAAGGCGAAACCTTACTCCATTAGCAAAAAAGTGTTATGAACTTTATTTTGGGTGTAAAGGGGGGGGGACCAAACAAGGACCTGGGCCCCAAATATCTGTTGTTTATCGTGTAGTAGGCTTCTCACTACATGGAAGAATGGCAGACGCCACATGCCATTTTCTATCCCTATGATTTGGAGGGAACCCAAAGATCACTCCTCTGACTGTTATTTCCGCTTAACAAACATTAAAGGGATTACGTCAAAATCAAAACATACAGTGATCTACGCTGACTTGCAATCAGCAATGAGACCAGTTCCACACAGCGAAGAATTGCCCATACCAAAGCCTCCAGAACATGTGGCAGATGAAGAGAGCTCAGATTCCGATAGAAGTAAGGAAGAAGAAATAGTTTGTGGTGATACAACTTTTGAACCAAGCTGTTAATCTGAGCCTCATTTATTGACTCAAGAAGGTCTTCACGATCTCATATGAGATTTAAAGTTATCCAAAAAACAGTCTGAAATGCTTGGTTCCCGGCTAAAAGGGTGGAATCTTCTTCAAAAGAATACAAAGATATGTACTTATCGTAGTCGACATTCTCTATGTAAAGACTATTTTTCTGAAAAAAATGGCTTAGTGTTTTGTAACGACATTTCTTTTCTTATGGGAGACATTTGGTATTGAACATAACCCTATAGAATGGTGCTTGTTCATTGATTCCTCCAAAGCAAGTTTAAAAGCAGTGCTTCTGCATAATGGAAATAAATTCCCATCAATACCTGTGGCTCACTCTGCTAGTATGAAAGAAACATATGAAAACTTTCAATTTATATTGGAAAAGCTTCAATATGCAGTGTATGAATGGAATATTTGTGGTGATTTGAAGGTAATTGCACTTATTCTTGGTCTGCAGCTTGGTTACACAAAGTACTGTTGTTTTTTGTGTCTTTGGGATAGTAGGGACAGAAAAAACCATTACTTCAGAAAAGAATGGCCTAAACGCGAATCATTCACTCCTGGACAGAAAAATGTGAAACATGACGCATTGTGTAATCCTAAAAATGTGTATCTACCTCCGTTACATATCAAACTAGGATTAATGAAGAATTTCGTGAAAGCCATGGGCAATACTCCTGGTTTCTTGTACTTAAAACAGAAGTTTCCTAAAATTAGTGAAGCAAAAATTAAAGAAGGGATATTTGTGGGTCCACAAATGCGATCACTAATGCATGATGAGAATTTTCATGAATGAGATTCAGTTTTTTGGGAAACCTAAAGGCTGAAAATTACTGTGATATTGTTCATGATCTTATAAAAATTTGGGCTGTAATATATCCTTAAAAGTACACTTCCTGCACTCGCACTTAGATTTCTTCCCGGAAAATCTTGGTGCAGTGAACGATGAGCACGGGGAACGCTTTCATCACGAGATCTCAGCGATATAAAAGAGATATCAAGGCAAATGGAATGCTAATATGCTGGCCGATTATTGTTGGATCATCAAGGGATACTCCACAGGTAAAATATAAAAGAAAATCGTGATTTCTCAATTTCTAGGTGAGTTCAAATGTTCGAATATTGTGTACTTAAGAATGTAGAAAATATTAAAGTGTTTCAAATTATAAATGCCTGTCTCTCAAAAACCTTGCGTGATGAAGAAGAACCGATATCATATTTGAATTCAGAAGAAGAAATGCTATCAGAATCACATATTTTTCTTTCTGAGACAAAAAAATGTTTCTTTTTTGTTGCCCAGTGATATCTTTGGGAATTAAAATAATGTTCAAAAGATTCACAATGTTTGGCACTCTCACAGATTATTAATGATAGCTAATATTTCTAAAAATCTTCTTATTACTTAATGATTAAATTCTGTTTCTTTTTAAAATAAATTATTGTAATGTTTGTTACCAGAGATTTTAACTTCAATTTTGTATATCATACAATTGTTAAAAACATTTTTCATTATATATTCTTTATGATTAAACTAAGCTTTCAAAACATTTAAACCAGTTATTAATGATAAAAAGTTGAAGGACTTTTCAGTTAACAGACTGACAGATTTTTGAGAAGATGAAGGAAAAAAGTGTTTCACTTTAAAGGGGTGAAATAAGCCTCTGTATGAATTAATAAGAAATTCCTTGCAGTCTTTTAAAAAATAAATATTTGTTTAAACCAAAAAAAAAAATGTTTTTTAATTGTTTATGAAAACATATTTTAACAAATTTTTCATTCCATAATCTTCCATTATATTATATTTCAGTTAAACATAAATGATGTCAGGTTATAGATTATAGTTGAACCTCCTGATCTGAAAACAAAAACTTTTTACCAAATCATGACAAGATTTTAATGCCAAATTGGTAATCCTAGTAACCAGGAAGAAATTGGGCATAAGTTTGATGTGAAGACTTTTTGTTTTGGTGCCCTTTTTGGGTGACTTTGTGTCAGATTCTGGCTACCCTGATTTCCCTGTTTTCAGTTTGGGTTCTCCAGGCTTTTCAATTTATGGATTATTGATGTGTAACATCTTTCCTCTCGATTGCTGGAGATTTGTGGGAGTGATTTCGTGAAAAGGGACGGAAATGCGTAACAGGAAGTTGGGGAAGAGCGCGCTATTCAGTGAAGTTCTGTTTTCCTCCTTCATTCGGGAGGGTCTCCGCCCCACCCCTGTGGTCTAGGCCGTGGGATCTTTGTTTTCTCACTTTAAGATCAGAGAAGAAGCTAAGTCCTTTAGGCAGAGACGTAATTAGACAATGACGAACATGTTTGATACCTGACTTCGATTGCTGCGTACAATTTAAGCAACTGGGCCACAGAGCAGCTGGTGTTACGATCTATCATAAACAGAACAACTCGCATGTTGTGGCTCGACATATGGATATTACTTATCGTCAAACAAGTGGACTGGGTATTCTTAGTCAAGATATTGGGGACATATGTGCGGCAAAATGCTTATTTGAAAATGGACAAACAGTGATTTCAGTGGTCATATACATTTCTCCGAATCAAACGGTTCAAAAAATTAAAGATTTCCTGCATTTTTTACTTTTACCATATACCGAAGATGGTTCTGCTCTTTTTTTTAAAAAAGAAAAACTATCACTCGCTTCCCATGATTTTGAGTGGTGATTTTGAAGTTAACTTCAGTTTGCTAGAAGCCGAGCCACTCATAGCTTTTTTGAATGAAGAACTCAAGCTCGAAATGAACACAAATCGAAATGTTTCGACAACTAACAGTGGTACTGTTATTGCCGCTATTTTTCAATGGTTTTTAAATACTTTGAAAACACAAGTATATGTGTCATATTTTAGTTTTCATAAATTATCATTACCGCTCTTCCCCAAATTGAACAAGAATAATTATTTTTGATAAAAAATTGCATTACTCCTTGTGTTAATTAAATAAAATTGTCATTAAAAATATAATTATTCCATAGAAAAGTATTTCCAATCATACTCTATTCATTTTTTTCAGGATTTAAGTTGCTATTGCGAATTTACCACGATAACATGTCAGATGTTACACATCATATGCGACTACTGTAAGGCTCGTTTCTTTTTTTTTTTTATCATAGTACTCATTTCAAAAATGTGCTGGTTCATTTATTTTCTCTAAATCTTTTTCATTAGGATTTTTGATGGTTCAGACATTACAAATTCTTCAGTCTGATATTTCAGGACAAGAATCCAGAATCGCCTTTCTTGTCCTTTCAGAATGGCAAAACATTTTGCAACCCTATGCTTTTCTTTGTGACTTCTGTCGCCAAAAAAAAAAAACTTTTTAAAAATTGCCAATTTTTCAAAAGTCTTTATATTAAACTTGTTCCAGAAATTGTAACCTTACCTAAACTACATTTTTCTTCTGGGTGCCTTTTAAAAATGTACAATTTCCTTTGGTGCTGTTTGGCAATTTTTTTTTTTTGTCAAACAAACCAGGGGGTTCAACTAGGACTCTGCCAAATGGAATAAAATATGTATTTTCCGATTAAATAATAATTTAAATTGGATTTTATTAAGTCAACCAGGTTTCCTCAAAACATTATTAAGAGTTACATAAAATTTTTTTCTTTATTCGGTATACTTGGATAACTTTGGTGGGAGAAGCAGATTTGGCTGTGTACTATGCAATAGTGTTGTAATGTAGCATCATGTGGTTGTTTAAACAGAGAGCTTGTATTTTTTTTTATTTTACTACTACTTTTTTATACTATTACTTCATTAGTTTTTATTCAGTTTTGTTTCTCCTTTTTAATTCTTCAATAGGTTTTAACAGTTAATCTTTGAAGAAAAAATAAATTCAGATAATTTTGATGTAGACTTAGTACATCATACAAAATTTCAAAACAGTAATAAAAGAAAGAGGTATTCAAAATGCTCATCATTTGAGTGAAAATTATTTGTCAATGGGCTGGTGATCCAGAATGTCATCCTCCATTGTCCCTAGTTTGTGGTAAAAAAAAAACTGGTATTTACCTGTTAATGTCACCACAACCAAATTTGTGAATTGTGCCATTTTCTGCCAAAATCTGACTAATTGGCTTTTTTAAAATAAAATACAGAGGAACTTTTTTGTTGTTATGATATGTAGCATGATTTGCGTGGGGCAACTTTTGCTGCAGTAACGCTGCAGCATATTTAAAAATTTGATGCAATTCTAAAATTTTTTTGCACAATTTTTTGAGTACTAAAAAATTGTTTCGATGCAGCAATGATTTCAACAAAATTGATTAGACATGTCAATACAAATCATATTAATACGAAAAACAAAACTTTTTGATTATTTAAAAATTCTGTTAAATTTTCAAAATAAACAGTTCAGCTTTTGTAAGTACAGTAACAGTTATTGAAAAGTTATTTGGCAGAGCTTATTGTTCAGAAAAGAAAAAGCTGCACATTTGAAGCAAATCTAATAATGTGTGCTGTACAGTTATAGTAGGTAAATGTTGGGAGAAAATGCAGTGAAAAAAATTAGAATTATTTAATTTTTAAACAATACATTAAGTTGATGCATCAGTTTTATGTTGCGTGATGTAAAAGAGGTTTTGTGAGATAACCTTAAAAATAGCAATTTTTCATTGCAAATAAATGAGTCAACAGATTTAACCAACAATTTTTGTGTTCTAGTATTTGTAAATTTGTTAATGGGGTTAAAATTCAAGAAAACTCTAGTGTAAAGAATTACTTGATACAATCTGATGAGCTTATATATTTAATAATTTTTCTGATATCTGAAAAAACCTCTTTTGAAATAATTGTGTTGGCATTTGTATGTGGATGGGACTGTTTCTATGGTTGGGTCCATAAAAGGTTTTGTTACTGTAGTAAAAGTAAAATAGCACTAATGCTGTTTCCACCCTGTATTTTATTCATAAATTAATGACAAAATCTCTTTGTATGAACTACAAATTGGTGGCATTATAAAAATGGTAAACTTCATTAATAAAAATCATTTCACTCCAGAATTTTTTAAAAACTGAAAATATGCATAAAGTGCATGCAAATTCTGTTGTTTGCACTGAATTCTAATTATTAAGTACAGACAGTTTTTGCTATGGTTTTTGAGCTAAAGGATGAAATGCATGCACATTTTCAATGAAACTTTTTTTAATTACATTCAGGAACAGGCCATATAAGCCATTTCCCTACGAGCAGCCCAATATAAACTAGCCTTTGCAGTAAGGTTTTCAACAAAAACTACAAGCAAGATTATTTCTAAAGGTTTTAAGGATATAACTGGAGTACAGATGTGCTACCTTAATTAGCAGATATTTTTTGTCACTTGTCCACTAAATAAGTAGCTGCAAGACAGTGGAGTAAATATACTTGTTTTTAATGGAAAGATTCATGAATTTAAAAAAATTGTTGAAAAATCATTTTGTAATAAGGAATTTTGATATGTTTGAATTACTGCCATAACTAAAAAGTGATGAATATGTACCAATTTCCTCCCCACAGTAGTTGTAGTTTTTCTTCACGACTACTGTTTTTCATCCCTGTCATATGACTGGGTGAAAAATCCACATATTCTCTCACACTTCTGTTCATCCTCCAGAACTTTAAAAAGAGAATTTTGTGGTTTACAGTCAGATAGTTCATGGAAAGTAAGATTTAGTGTTGTAATTTTGGAAAAATTCCGGATTTTTTTAAAATTGAGTATTTAATAATTTGTAGGAAAGCAATTAGAATGTTGCTGCACATCATTGCATATGTGAAATTTTTTTTCTTGTTTAACAAGTGTTCAGAGTCATACTAAAGAACTCAAATGAGCAATGTGGACAGTATTAAATTTTAAAGTTTATTTATTGAAAAGCATTAGGAGCGCATTATCTGCGTCCTTTCTCTTGCGTAAACGTTGGTCTTCTCCCCACTTGACCTTGAGTGGGGTTACAATAGTAAGTGTTTACAGCCAAATATACATACAAGAGGGAGCTTTCCGTCCCCAAGACACTTGACTACAGAACAACAAGTATTAAGAGTAAGGGTACAATTCACTCCCTTTCTGTGAAGATAAAATTTGTTTATGTATATCAAAATTCAGACCCTTAGATCAACATTTATGCTACAAAAAACAACCATATATTTTACATTATTATTAATAATAAATTGTGCTGCATTGAAGAAATTTATCATTTATCTATATTTAAAATTATGCCAATTGCATGTAATTCTATTTTTTAAATAAATGACTACAAAAACAGTCATTATTTTCCCATTAATGATCATTAATAAAAATATAAAAAAAAGTGTTACACAGATGCTGTGGTTCCCTACAATTTGAACATTGTCACAAGGGTTCAACAAGTGTGGAAAGGATGGGAAATGCTGATGCAATTAGCAGAAAGTTTAACAATATATTCTGATTTTTGTGAAATGTATATGATGCAGAATTGATAAGTCACATTCAATCATTTAGCTTTCAATCACATCACCAAATTTATTGATCTGGGAACCAATGCTCATTTGCAAAATATCTTTTAGCGATATGAGAGTTGATAAGGTATTTCATATGCCATATTAGCTACTATTGTCAGTTTCATGTGAGATAAAGTATGAATTTAAAGGTTTTTTTTCATTAATTATACCTGAACTTGATGACTTTGTCTTGGTGCTTCAACTGCTGGTACACTAAGACAAGTACCATTATTTCTGTTAATTCTCGAGTAATATTTTGATTCTTATAAAAAAATGGATACATATTAAAGGAAATATCTAATTATGTTTTTTCTGGAAGATATTTTGAAAGTTATTATTATATTGGGAGTTTTAATGCTTAATCATTTGCAATTTTTAGCTTAAAGCAAATGTTTCGTCGAACAGTAAAATGGACTGTTGCAACTGGTTTAGTTGGTTTGACTGTTGCATCCTTGCATAAAAATCGATGGGAGGTCTCTACTATAGGATTACTGCGATTTGGTCGAGCAGCTGTTACTGTAAGTATTTAAAAATATTAAGTCATTTAACAATGTAATTCTTATGATAGTGTGTGTGTGTTGTTCTGAAACTAAACAAGGATCTCATTCTATTGAAAATGGTGTTCAAATGTTAAAGGAAATAGATTCTAATGAAGAGTATAGTAATAGCAAAGCAAAGAATAAAGCAATCAGTTTTGCATTATGGAGAAATCTTAGCTGAAAAAGAACTTCTGTCATCAAATTATTTTCACTGATTTCCTAAAACCCTCTATTTCAAATACTATACTGTTTGAATTAGTTGGAACAACTAGAAAAAAAAAGAGATTTTTCTAAAACCTTAACTTTTTATCATTACGTACCTTAAATAGACTGAAAAATCTGTATATTAGTACGAAGTATCTCTTCCTGTAGCAGAAATCTCAACCTATCTTGGCATTGACTTCACGAGAGTTGCACACATGTTCTTGATTTCATCATCTTGGAAACACACTGGTATATAGCCCTTTTATCATCTGTTGTTGTGCGATTCATCTTAGCAAAACGATTCTTGAGAATATGCCATCAGTTTTGAATAGGATTTAAGTCTGGGGAATTTTCAAGCCAGCAAGTACTTTTATTTTATTTTCCACATAAAAGCATGAACCAATTTTGAATTGTGACAAGGGGCCAAGTCATGTTGAAATGTTTCCAGGAATGGAACAATCCTAGTACATAATATTTCTATATATTTGACAGAATTCATTGTGTATTTAAGATGAACTAAGCTTCCAGTGCCATTTTTTGTGAAAAAAAACCCAAACATCTTTTTAGAAGGATGTTTTACAATCTATTGGATATGATCTGGTAACAAAGTTTCAACTTCACTTTATCTAACTACACTTAATTTGTATCCCTGCACAAATAAATGTTTCATCACAAAATTACCTTATAGTCGTTAAAAGTCCCTGATCGGTATTTTTGGTCCATTCTAAACGTTTTTTTTATCATTTTCTGAGTTAGAAATAGTTTTTTTCCTCAGTCTTGTTGCCTTAAGGTCACCTTCCAGAAGCCTCTTCCGTGCAGTTGAGGTACTCACTTCAACACCATTATCCAATAAATCCCTTCAAAGGTCTATGCTTGTGCTTCTTGGATTTATTTTGCTACTTATTAAATTTTATCAATTCTTAGAGTAGTTTTCCACTTTTGCTCACATTTCTCTTTTCTTTTTAGAGACGATGACCCAGAATTTTGAAATGTTCTTAAAACATTTAATTCGATCACACCAACTGTCATAGTTATATCTCTCACATTCATAGAAGTGTGTTCATTGAGTGTGATTTATTTTAGAACGGTTCCTAAGAGTAATATTCATCTTTGAACAAGTAAAACTAACACATCATACAGAACGCAAAATTGAAATTACTAGCTGCCCTACTGAAAGGCTCACAACTGAGCTCTTGATGCGTTAAAATGAATAAATTATAGTCAAAATCGATCTGCCATTCTACCTAAAGGCAGATATAACAGGTTTGAGGTGGTTCAGGACATTACTAGTAATCACATACCAACTCAAACAAGAAATACATGTCTGTCCCTATTAATTCAAACATGTATGTATGTAAAAATGTATGTATAGTATGTATGTAAAAATAGAACTTTTTACATTTTAGCCATACATATTGCACCTGTTTTGCAATTACATAGGCCATTCATATGTTAATATTTTTCTTTTTACAATCATTAGCATTTTCTACATTCTTATAATTGTCATTTTCTTTCTAATGGATAGCCAATAAGTAAATGTTTGTATTTGCTTAAAATTTTACAGTAAATCTGTAGGCACTTAAATTGTGCACATGTTTGGACTTGCACTATATTTCTTTGTTCCATCTGTAATGTAGTTTTAGTGTGTTGTATGTTTTTTTAAAATTTTATGTATATTTTGTTATACTATTCTTTTATTTCTCATTATATGTTGCAAATTATGTATTTCTTTAATAAAATAATTCAAAATCTATTAACCCCATTATGTGCTTCTGTCTCCTAAACCTAAAGTAATATTTATTGCAGGTTGGAAAAATTGCTGTTGATTATAAGCTGACTTTAAAAGGTCTGGATATAAAAAGTGAGAAATATGCACAATTAAAATCAGAAGTAAGTTTATGAGAAAAATATTACATTGATTGCATACATTTGAGAAAAAAATATTAGTCCAATTACTGCTTGCTTTAATTTTATAAATAGGCTTGTATCTCAAATATATGCACTGCAGTATCAAGTCATGTATTATGAAATAAGGTCATGTATCTGTTGAACAAATATGATTTTCTCATGGAGACAAAATTGTTCAGGCTAAATGTACAGATTTATAATGTAAAATATCATTTGCAAGTGGTATTCAGCTATATTAGTTTTCTGAATGTCTTGGTAATATATTGGGATATTGTATTGTAGTTGTAATATCCATCCGAATCCTCATTTCGTCATTTTTTTGTAGTTAGAAGGTGTTCCAATGCTATTCAATAGTGTTCTATAGATTTATGATTAATAAAAATTGGGAGTATGGTGTGCTTTTTATTTTGATGTAGTATTTGACATCTTGTAAAATATCAAGGCTCATATGCATTGTTTAATTTATTGTGTTCCCATACTTTTCTTAAAATTACATTACACATAAGTATGTGCCTACGAATTTGATGCATGTCGTAAAATTTCATAATGACAAACTATTTATACTAAAAATTGGCCTTATATCTCAATAAAAGTTTTTCAATTTTAAGAATTTATACAGAATCTTTTTAAGAAGTTTTGTGATATAGTCACATTTTTATTGCCAAAAAACCATAATCATTTATAAATGGTAAATTTATTAAGTAATGCATAGAAAGTGTAGGGGAATAATTTTCCCAGATAATAAAAATGGCATTTCTAAAATTAACTTATCTCATCAAATATTGCAAAAAAAAAAAAAAAAAAATCAACAAATTTGAAAAATTTGTCAGAAAGAATTTGAAAAGTAAAACTTGTAGTTTTAATTTTGTTTCTTGTCAATAGATGCAAGTGCTGATTGTACTGATATGGCTGAAGTTGCCATTTGTATTAGAAATATTGATGATTATTATAATGTAACTAAAGAAATTGCTTCTTTAGCACTATTAAAAAACACAACAATATCAAGAAATTTATATCAAGCAGTGAAAAAAGAATATTAATGCAATTTTCTGTGTTTCTTGCCAACATGTCCAGTGTAGTTATTGGTAGTGCCTTTTTTATGAAAAGGGAAAAGGACTTGTATAAAATAATTTAAAGGTGATGCCATTGCTCTAGGAAATCCCCATTGATGAAGTACCATTAAGTCATACACCAAGATAATTTATTCTAGAAAGATTTATGAATGGACCATGTTGTGTCTTCAAGACCGCAAATTCTTTAATAATCCTGGGATTAAACTGTCACCAATTCCAGAAATTTCTTAAATACTTGAATGATGAGAATAACACTATCATATTTTACAAATGTTAAGTGGCTTAGTCACAAGGCTGAATGCTAAGCAGATTTAATGCCATACTCAATGAAATCATTTATAATATTAAAAACAAATATTCTCTTGATGATGCCCACTAGCTTGCGATTAAAAATATTTTGGGAAATTTGACTCCTGCGTAAATGTTTTAAGCATGTTTCTGAAAGGTAAAAGTTATGAAAGTTACAGCAAACTGAAATCAATGTAAACAATTTTTGCATTTTAACCAATTATCCAAAAATGATTGTAAAAATGGAACAAGTATGCAGACCTTACTTTGCAATTTGATGCAAAAATTTAAAAATAGGTATCAGGATTTTTGAAAAAATAAGTAGATTTTTTAAATTTATTTATCAATGAAACTTTTATTGTCAATATAAACCTACTACCAGCAAATTTTCAAGTGGAATGTATACAGTTGTAATTTGCCATGCAACTTAAAAGAGAAATTTCATAATGTCTCTGTATTGGTCTTTTATAAATTATACCTCCCTAAAGACAAATATCCATCACTAAAACATCACTAGTTATTCATGTCATCCTTTTTGGGAACCACATACATTTTTCAACTATTTTCTAGTGTGAAATGCACTAAGTAAATTAGATCCAAAATATCACTCAAATACCTTGGGAACATTCAATATTGCTCAAATACCAAGAATAGCAATCACTTCAATCAAACTAGATATTTATAAATTAATTTCTAATATTTAGCACAAAACAGCATGTTAGTTTCTTGATTCCTAGTTAGTTATCTTTATTCTTATAAAATTTTTAATGAAATGTTATGGACATAAAATGTCATAAGATGTATAAAACAATGTCTCTAATTCTATGTTGTAGCCTTTATAATGCAAAATTCATCAATTAAAATTAAATGTACTCCAATACATTAACTCTATATTGTATGATTCCTTGCTCTTGAGCTATTTTTAGTGTGTTAGTTTTTATGTGGTCCCAAGTAACTTGCCTTTTTCTAGTACAGCCCATGGAAGCAAAAAGGGTTGGACATTCCTGAAATAGATGCTTTATCTAGTATACATATATATTACATTAGTCTGATTTAATTAATTCTCAACCATTACATATTTATGTGATCTATGTTGTTACGTGGACCAAAATGACATGTATTCTTATGTACCTTTTTTTTAAAAAAAATTTAAGTGTTAGTGTATTCATCCTCGATGTGCTTTAAAAATGTTTGTTGGTTTTTATTAACATGAAACACTTTTTTTTAGGTACATTTTCGATCAGCTAGAAAGTTGTTAGATTTGTGTTGCAAAAATGGTGGAGCCTTCATTAAAGTAGGCCAACACATTGGAGCATTAAACTATTTATTGCCATTTGAATATGTATCAACATTGAAGATTTTGCATAACAAAGCTCCAAAGGCTTTGATTGAAGATGTTTTACATGTTGTTAAAGAAGATTTAGGGCAAGATGTATGTCAAAAAATGTTATTATAAAATGCCATTTTAAAATGTTTTCATAATTTATTCTAAAACTACTTAGTAAAACATTTTTTAGATTAAAAATTGAATATTTAAGTAGAAAAAATTTTATTGAAAAGTATTATATGTTTCTTCTTAGAAAGATAGCATGTCTGTATTAATACCTTATTTCTTTTTTTTTAAAACAAATTTGAAGAAACTTTCAATATATTTTGAAAAGGGAGAGGGAAAACTTAACAACCTCATGTGCCTTTAATGGCATACACAGGGGTACAGTTTTGGGATTCACCCCCGCCACCATAGACCAACAGATTTTTAATTTTTACCATAGGAATCATGCATTGGCTTTTTCATCTACATGTTTTGTAGAATGTAAACTTCACTTCTCCTTAAACTGGCCACAGTAGCCTAGTGGTCAAGGTATTGGATCATAGCTGGCATATCATGAATTTGAGCTTAGTATCACTTAAGACCCGCTGTGTAGGGGCACAGTGCATGTTAAATCTGCCAAGAGCTCAAATGTGCTCCCATTGGAGTGGTGTGGAAGTTAGGAGAGGGGTGTACCAGCTCAGGTATCGTCCTCATCACTTGACCATGGTTCAAAATTACGAGGTCCGTCGCCAAAAGCCCACATGTAGCTAAACAGTGCAATGCTAATATTCACTCACTTCTCCATAAGAGTGGTCTGTGTACTCTACTGGATGGTTTATTTTTAAAGAAAATTATGTTATTCATTATATTTCATTATGGAACTAAAATCATTGTCAGTTCATAAATTTTAATCGTACAAGTTATATTAATATTATTGAATATAAATAAATTGAACCTAGTCTTAAATAAACTGGGATAAAATATATTTCATAGAGTGTAATATATTAAAAGAATTACCCAAGATGCAATGCTTGAACAATTTATTGCACTTACATTGTACATATATATTTTGTATGTATGTTTTTCAATATTAAAAAAAATATGATATGGTTAATTACGTTATTAAAACTATTAAATTATAATTTTATAAACATTTTCAAAAAATATGTTTTTAAAGTTTGTTTTCCTCCTTATTTAAAATATTCTTTATTCTTTAGGCCTCTGAGATATTTAAAAGTTTTGAGCCTGAACCTGTTGGTGCTGCTTCTCTCGCACAAGTACATTTGGCAACTTTACAAGATGATACACAAGTTGCAGTTAAAGTGCAGCACAGGAATGTTCAAGCACATGCTAGAGTGGACATGGCTACAATGGAGGTATATATACAGAGTTTTGATGACATTTTTATAATCTCCCGTAGTAAATTATGTAAAAAATGGATTAAACAAAATTTATTGTAATGTCTATTCTTATTTTGAATGCATAAAAATGACAACTGAAATATACAATGCTTCTTTAAGATAAATATATAAAACTGTGTGTTAATTTATATAAGATGATATTGGTATTTGTCAACTGTTTCTTTACCAAAAAAAAAGTTTTTGATTAGAAAATTATAACATAGGAAAAAAATAAATTCTCAAGAATAGCTTTTTAAAAAGTATAAATTAATACATTTGTTTTTAATGCAAAATCCAATTTAAAAAGTTCGATATATCTATTGAATGTTATGTTAACTGATTAATACTCAGTTAATTGACATTTTTTGCCTAGTTATAGAATAACTTATAAGCAAAGTTCTTAAAATAGTTTTTTCATAAAATTTAATGACAAAGTGAGAAAAATAATTTTGAATACCTTCCAACATTCAGTTTGGAAACTAACAATTTAATTACTAACATCACTGTTTTTTTTCTCTCGAAATAGTAAATAAATATATTTGTGCTCCTGTAGTCCTTTGACTAAAAGAAAATATAATTTCTATACCCCATCATATTTTTCAAAATTATGTTAAAGTTCTTTATTAAAACTAAGACTTCAAATAAAAAATGCTTCCTTTTGTCTTTTTATTTTGCTATAAATCGATTTTTTAAAAAGTGGTACTGTTTTGGGAGATAGAATCTTGTCTTGCTTTTTCAGGCGAAAGAGTAACTTTCAACATACAAAAAATTATAATAGTTTCATTGTATTAGTCAATATTGCTTAAATTTTATGAGTTTCAATATTTATTTTAAGTGAAGGATTGGAAATGTTTTAATGCTAAAAACTAGATTTTAATATTTCTATTTACATAGTTAATACATTTTATTCACTTCATACTTTATTTTAAATGTACAGAGTTCATTAAGATTTCTAATATTTTGATTTTCTGTTTTAGTTGCTTGTTAATGTTGTATCATGGCTATTTCCTGAGTTCACTTTTATGTGGCTAGCTGAAGAAACAAAGAAAAATTTACCTCTTGAATTAGATTTTATTAATGAAGGCAAGAATGCTGAGAAAGTTAGGAAAATGTTTTCATCATTGCCTTGGCTAAAGGTAATTTTTGTAATCAGATTCACTGTCAATTTACTGTTATGTGAATAGGTTAAGATTTATTAAAACTATCAGTTGTTTTAATTGATTTGAACATATAATCTAAACTAGATTTTATTCTGTTAATATGCAGGTTTTTTTTACACTTCAATTTTTGATAGTGATATTGTAGGTTAATCTTTATTTGTGATGTTTGCAAATTGATAGTGATATTAGCAAATTAGTTCTAGCTTTGAATATTTAATCTGAATTGTTTTTCGTTAATTAAACATTTTTTCTCGCTTATTGATTTATGGATGATTATATTTTCTATGTATAACAACTACATATAAAGGCTGGTGCCATAAATCTGCTGTAAGGAGGAATATGTTTTGGTTAGGTTTTTTCATTGGTCTTTCTATTTTATTTCTATTTAACTCAAAAAACAATGTATAGTGTGAAAGGTGCAACATAAAAAGGAATGAGACTAAGTGTGCAACTTGAAAGAAGATAGAACATGGCAACAGTTATTTTGGTGACATAATCCCATGCCCCTTTATCCATTCTGCCAATTTTGACGTGATTGATTGTGACAACTTGGGAGCATTGTGTCAATGAATAAACATGTGCAACTGCATTCTGCGAAAAAAATATCTATTGTAAAAATTGAATCGTAAATCAACATACATTTTTTGTGAAACTAAAAAAAAATCAACCTCAGAAACATTTCACATTTTTATCTAAATTTATAGAGATGAAACTTTGTTTGAATTGCATAAAAGAAGAGACTGTGTGAACGATGATGAATGTGTTCGGCGATTAATTAATGCAATGAATTATAGGGACGGAACATGCACCTTATTCACTTGATTTGACTCCCTATAACTTTTTTAAACTTTCTAAATCTTGCATAAAGGAAACCCATTTAACCTTTAATTTAAAATGTCTAAACAAAAACTGGATCTCCTGTGAAGGGTCTTCTAAAACCCTCATTTGAGAAATGTGCCAGGGATGGCAATTATATATGAATAGTGAAGGGAACTGCTTTGAAGATGTCAGTGAAAACTTATTCTGTAAGTACTCTGATTTATTGAAACAGTCTCATTTCTTTTTGTGTGTCACGCCTCATATGTTCAACTTGTATATGAGCATTTTGTTTTCTGCAACATTTTGTAAAAAAAACATATTGAAATAAAGTTATATTGTAAAATTGTTTCATTTATCATGAGTAAAATATTAATATCACACATAATTATTAATGGATTCGTGTTTGTATCTTTGAAACTATGTTGGTGAAATTTCACATATTTTTCAAAGGGAGAAGAATCATTTAAAGAGTAAAAAGTTATGCATACAAGCTTGTCAACTCTAAATGTTAAATTTTAAATTCTTTCTGATTTTATTTTTTTAATATGTAAGCTTATAAGCAGGATTATGTGATTTATTCTTGATATGGTTGGTTCAAGTTTTTTATGTGTTTCCAAAATGTCCATTTTACCTAAGATGTAACTTCATTGTAAACAAAGTTGAACATTTTCACTTTGGAAGTAAAATGTTGTACTTTTTTATTGCATTTTCATCTGTTTGCAACTTCTATTACTTAATTTTAAGAAATTAAGATCAAATTAAGTATAAGGGAGAGGATATCAAGAAAAAAAAATCTAAACATGCACACAAAAAAAACCCTACAGTATTTTTGGAAACACAACTGAAGTGTGTGTTTGCTGTAAAGCTATAGCATTAAATTACCAGAATTTTGGTGCATTTCATGATTTCAGTAATTTCCACCTTCCTGATTGCTATAAATACACAATATGTCTTGTACTTTGTTTTTGATAATCCTCAGTATTAAAAATAAAAATTTCTTTTTAAAACTGTCATAAGTATTTGAATTTGATTGCTTTGTTTTGAATAAAAAATTATAAGGTTTAAAATGTAAATCACATGCTGTATTTTTTTCACCATCTTATATCTTTTCATAATTTATTGTTACATTATCTAAAATTGCTTTTAAAAAAACTGACTGCTTAGTATTTAATAATACCTTTTATTTAAAGATACCCAAGATTTACTGGAATTATTCAACTAAAAGAGTTTTGACAATGGAATATTGTGAAGGAGGACAAGTTGATGATGACCAATATATTAAAAAACATAACATCTCTCCATCTGAAGTATCCAGGAAATTAGGTGAACTTTACAGTCAGATGATTTTTGTAAATGGTTATGTTCATTGTGATCCTCATCCAGGAAACATACTTGTCAAGAAGGATGAAAAAACTAAAGAAGCACAGATTATCCTGCTTGATCATGGTCTTTATGTGGTATAATATTTTTTATTGTAATATCTGAAATAAGTGTTTGTATATTGTTTCTTCAATAAACAGTTAATACCAAAAATTTCACTTAAGATGAGGGATGCAAACTCTTGCGCACCACTAGGTCTGGAGGTTTCTTTCGCAAGTATCACTCACAGAGAGAAACCGGAAGGTTATTGTAGTTCAGCCTAAATCCATAAAAGCACTGAAATATAATCATGTTGTTTAATGTTATTCTGTATACAAATGGCATATGCTTTATATATTTAATATTTACATACTTTATTTCTTCAGTCACTTTCTGTTTAAGTACAATTTTTTAAACTTTTGTTGTCAGTATTTATTTATCATTTAATGATTTTTAACAGTATACATTTGAAATCTAAGTATGTTTCTTGAAATCATTTTTAGTATGAGACATTTTAAAACAGGAATCTACACTGAGTCTTGCATTAAAATTCTTGCACTCGTAATAAATCATTTGCTATTTTGGAGTTTTTTGTGAGAATGTGAACAAATGAACGCTAACTTTTCTGTTTTTTAATGGCCATAGAAAGGTATTTTCTTTTGATGTAATTGGTTTACAAATGTCTGAAGTATCATTGCCATTAAATTTGTAATGAACTGAACAATTAGAATATATTATTTGTCACTATCACTCTCAGATTCTAATTCAGAATCTATTTTGCATCATTCTGCTATTCCAAGTTCAGTTAAACATTTTTAATGTTTCATCCTTGCAAAAGTAAAAAAAAAAATTCTACCAAGACTTAATTATTTATTAAAACCTAGACTGCAAACTCAAACCAAATGCTCTAGCAAAAATAACTCTCATCTTTACTATAAACAAAAACCAAGATTTCATTTTAAGAGCAGTCATAAAGCATTCAATTTGGAAACATTCTATTCCCCTAATGTTTATAAATCAAAATCCATGTGCATGTGAGTAATATTTCTCTCATTTCAAGTGGAAGATCAGATCTACAAGCATCTCAAATCTTATGATCATGTAATGCCATCTATTGCCAAAAAAAACTTAGCTTTCAAACATTCCAAGCCAGTGGCACACAGACGAGACGTTTGGCCCTAGAAGGAGAAATGCTTTGGTACGCATATGTGCCGTTTGAGAATTATGAGTGTTTCATGATGGCGCATATACATAACAATTGGCCCAAAAGGGTTGAACAAGACCAAGTTAAACAAAAATGTTGGAGATATAGTTATAACATGGATTTTAAATTTCATGTATATTAAAAAGAAGGATATATTTGTTGTTTCTCATTTTTTTAATCATTTCAAAATATGTGTTAATCATAAATAATCATTACATGGCTTAAAAATTTGAGCTATGTTCCAATTGTCTTTGGAAAAATTTTAGTAGTTTTAAAATGTTTTATAATTAAATTGAACTCTTGAAAAACTTGTTAAATTTCTGATTTGTACTAACATTTATTGGAAGATTTTTTAGCATTTTAACTTTATGTGTATTGTTAAAAGCTATTAAGTAATGGATAATTCTTTTGTTAACTGAAATGTACACATTTAAAAAATTGAAGTGTTACTCTTATCTGCCATTATTAAAAGTAGAATTGTGATTGATTTTATTTTCAATAGGATTTAACAGACCAATTTCGAGTTGATTATTGTAATATGTGGCTAGCTCTCATGAAAGCAGATGTGAAAGGTGTGGAGTACTGGGGACGTAAACTTGGTGTTGGAGATCTTTATGGTCTTTTGGCTTGCATGGTGACAGCTCGTTCTTGGACAGCTGTCACAAAAGGAATTGAAAAACACAGTGTATCTTCTGAAGAAGTATGTGTAGTGCTTTCTACTCATTACAGTCATGTTATGATTAATCAAATTCCCTATATTGATTACTTATGAAAATTGTTTACACTTAAGATAATTTATTAAAATGTGTTATTGATAATTTGATCATATGTAATTTTTTTATTTATGTAATTTTTAGTGAATAAAGATATTCATAATTTATTATTTGAATTATTTTATGTGATAAAAATTCAAAATTGTGCAAAAATATTCATTAATTTTAAATTAGGAAATATCTTTAGTTCAGTTGATTTAATATTAATTTTTTCATTGAATGGATTCCTTTTCGATTTTTTATTGTTGTTTTTTATTTCTTTGCATAATTTTTCAAAGAGTTTTATCTAGAAAAATTTAAGACATAAGAATTCTAAGACCTCTCAGACATTAAAAGGTATATAAATATTATTTATGAAAATATATCTGTTTTTTATTACATTACTTAAATTTTATTCATTACAAAATATTAATGGAAAAACACTGAGTTATAGTAGCCATGTATATAGCAAGATTGTTTTTAAAAATATCTAATTGTTTTTGAAAAGTACTGTTAAAAGATTAAAATATGTTTACATTTTTTTCTTCTTTACTATTACAGAAACAAGAAATTAGAAATAATGCTGCAAATTATCTTCCTGAAATCACTACTGTTTTAAGTAGGGTCCCACGACAGATGCTTCTCATTTTTAAAACAAATGATCTTTTGAGAGGAATTGAATGTTCTTTGGGTAATTCTTAATTTTTTCATCAAATTAAATGTTTTTGATAAATTTTTATAAAATCTTATTCTACAAAAATAGTAACATATGGTTTTTGTTTTAGGTGTTAAAGGTGCAGCTGGTTCATTTATTGCCATGTCAAAATGTTGTATAAAAGCTTTATACAATGAAAAAATGAAACATTGTCATTCATACTTTGGCACAGTACAAGTTTTGTTTAGAAAATCAATTGCTTATACAAGAATCTATCTTTACCAGTATTATTTATGGTTTATGAATTTAAATATTTTTTCAAAGATAGGCATATATTCTTAATATTTTTTAGGCATTATAATTCTTAATTATATTTTGTTATTTATTTTTTGTGTGTAGTCCTTAAACATATTATCATATATTGCATCTGTTATTTATTAATCACATTTGTTTATGTTTTTTGTTTAATTATGATGACTAACGATTGAATAATTTTAAAATCTTTGTTTTCTTTTAACCTGTGTCCCCCCCCCCTCCAATTAGTAGTATTCTGTAGTATTAGAATAATTTTTTTGAATAAATAGTCATTTTCATTGCCAATTGAGTGAGTGCAATTAAATATTATTTGGCAACTGTTTGGAGCTTAAATAGTCTTAAAAAGACTGTTATGAATCAAATTATTATGTATGCATATTTATCGTAAATGACCCATACATTTTTGTGTGTACTACAAAATTATGAATGTTTCTAATAATTTATTTTTAGTTTACTGTACAATTAATTCAAGTTATTAATCTTTTATTAATAATGGAACTAAGTATGTTAAATACCTATCAAATTAGGTTTTTTAAAATTTTAATTAATGTAATATCTATTAGTTTGCAACTCTTTTTCATGAAAACCTTCCATCTATCAATAATTGTCATTGATTTTTCCATCAGATATGTAAAGAAGGTATAGTATACATTCCTTAAAAGTGAAAGCTTTATTGTGTATTGCTTATGTATATTGCTTTATGAATATTTCAGTTGTCAATGTCTTCAAAAAAAATTCTTTTTTTATTTATTAATATATTATTTATCTAATGGCATTTTTTAAAATAAAATGTATTTGATGTAATGCTACCATATACATTATTATTTAACATTTTACAACATAAAATTAACTGATTTCTATAAGGCTACAGTTTATCAATTGTTTGTCATGGATGTTCTGTCCCTGTCTCATGAATATATCAGTTAATACTATCCTTAAGAAAGTTACAGGCTCATGAAAGGATGGGAAAGCTCTATATGTAAATTTTCAATGAATTCTTTAAATATTTTTATCGTTAATTCTCTGAGAATTGAATATACAATTTTATTGTTTTGTGGTCTTTTTCAAGGTTTTGGTCATGCCAGTTTTACTGTGTGAATTAGGTTTTGTAATCCTGTTGGTACAGCATGTTTAGATATTTTACTGTTATTTATTAAATGTATTAAAATCAAACTTTTACAAAAAGTAAGACCTTTTTTTTTATGAATATTATATCTCCAACAACTTAGCTTGCATTAGTTTTTCATGTAGTTACTAAATACTCTATTTTCATACAATTATATTTATATTTTAAGAATCTCATTTATAAAAGGTAATTTTATTCAAATGTGAATAAGAGTTTAACAAACTTACTATTCTGACAATGCATCCAGAAAATACTTATTATTTAGAGATTTTTTTTAAAAAGTCTATTTTGTAAGTATTTTTTTATAGACTGCCTTAAAGTTTTTTGCAAATGTAGAAGTGCTGTTAGCTTATAGCAAATGAAACAAAAAAAAAATTTGCTTTATATTTTATAAATATATCTCCTGGTCTGTATAAATGTTGAAGAGAAGAAATTTAATTTCATATATTTTTTCTCAACATGTGTAAAGAACAAAGAGGGAAATATTGATATTATTTTTGCTATTTTTGAATATTATTTTAAAGAAAAATTTTGTGCTGTGCAAATAAATTTTTTATACTGTAAAATGTCATTTGTTCCAATTTTGTTTTAAATGATATAGTAATTATTATTTTAGAAAATGATATCTATAGTACCATTTTAATCAAAATTTTGCTACCAATTCAATACAAAGTTTTATACTAATAAGTCATTTGCATTCAACAACCTTACTTTATTTTCAACTGTTCTTTATTATTAACATATCATTGTCCTTCTCTTTGTTGTCAATATTAATTTTAAAAATGTGTGTATATGAATATCCATTACTTTATAGTTACAAATAAATTGTTAATATTTGATATTTAAATTTAGGATGTCTGAATGCTTTATTATTTATCACTTCATTATTGTGTACTTAATAATTGGTCACATAAACTTGTCAATACAGTGTTCATTACAATGATGCATTTAGTTTTCCAGAAATCATAAAATAACATCAATACTACATTTTTATATATATTAGAAGCATAAAAGAAGTATATAACTTAATCAATTGCCAAATGAACTATTGCTACTAAATCAAGGTTTTTTTTAAGCAATTCACTCATTACTTTAAATGGCATTATATGCTTTTGTATTTAAGCATGTTTATTTATATTTATTTTGTTTGAAACCAAACTGTGAAAAATAAATTCTTGATATTATACAATTTACTTTAGCTATTAACCATTGTTTAATTTAAATTTTGATTAAAATATTTTGAATGTTTCAGATTGTTATTCATTGATTTCATTATAGTAGCGATATTGTTTCCCTGTTGAGAATCAAATAAGACATTGCGTTAAAAACTGTAGTAACTTTACGATATATATATATTTACTTCGAAACCTCTACCTCATATTCTATAGACATCGCTATTTTATTTAATCAATACTTATGTCTGTAAGTTCGATACAGTTTTTTAAAAAAAAATGTCACTTTCTTATAATTTTTTTAAATATTAGCTCATCAAATTTTAATTTTAAGAAATACAAGGTGTATAATAAAAACTTTTAAAGAAATTTAAATGAATATATTGTACCAACTGCTTTCTGCTTTAATGAATGATGTATATCTCAGCCATTACATGTTTTAATAGTTACCACTAAATCTTCTTTGTCAAAATGGTTTAATGCATTACAAAATATTTTTAAAAATTTGAAATTTTCATAATTTCTGAAAAAAAGAATGTATTTTTTTTTGTAAACTAACATTATTGTAACTAATTTGTTAAGGATTTTGTGAAATAAAAAAAATATTATATTACACATTTTTTGACTGTTAAAAATATTTATTAAATATCCGTTGCTAGGGGAGCAGAATTTAAACTAAGTACAACTAATTTTAAACATTAGTATTGTATCTAATTTTTGGGAAAACACATTAACCAATATTTTTGTGTATATATATGTATATTAAATGAAGGAAAACTCTTTTTCATTGAGAATTATGGTAAAGTAGAGTATTTCTTGATAACTTAAGATAAATTAGAATATTAAGAATTATTTTCAAATGTTATATTATGTATTTTATTGCACTTTTTGATTTGCCATTGTAAGAAATATAATGTCCATATTAATTATTTGCAACATTTTTAGTTGTGCTTTATGGATCACCATGTTTCATATTATAAATTTTCAGAAATTCTGGATATTTCAACTTTTGTATTTTTTCGCCAGTTCTGCTATGTGCTTCCAGAAATAGAGCCCAAGGTTCTCGATGAGGGAGAGATAAATTCCTAAAATATCCAATGAACTTTGTACCAAGGAGCTTCCGTATAGCTGCTGTAATAAACTTTTTCAAACACAGTTACAAATTAGAAAAAAATTAACAGTAATGTTAGAAAATTAGTTAAATTTTTTAGTATTATAGTAAACTTTTGTTAAATACTGTTTTCATTTATGAAAATTAGCATTTGCTTTATCCATTGCTACTCATAAACTGTTTTATTACTGAAATGGTACAATTCATTTTGACTTAAACAGATTAAATTTTGTGGAATAAATAAGACACAGAAAATTTTTTTTATATTACATCGAGGAATAAGCCGTATATTGGTCATTTCCCTGCTAGCAGCCCAATATAAACCAACCTTTGCAGTAAAGTTGTCAGAAGAAAAATTCAAACCTGTGTTGACCAGCAAACTGTCAGGTGAACAAAATTCATAACCTCTTCCTCAAGACACAGAAAACAGTCAGGATTGTATTTCACATCAATTCGGTGTAGGTGTTGCTGAAGAAAGTAATGATGAATCTTTGTTCTAAAAGCAGAGAAAACCTATCTAGGAAGATCAGTAGCGCCGACAGGAATTTTTCAAAGAAGGGGGGGGGGGGGTCCAGGGTCGGAAGTTCACCACTCGTTATTATGCTTCAATACGCCGCCCAACATATTCTTTTGATTTTTTTTCGATCTTCGGGAACAAAAAATAGTAATTATTGAATAAATAATTAGCATTAATTAATAAAATTAATAATTCATAGCAAATACTTAATTAAATTTTGTATACTTTAACATAGGATTACTTTACACATAAACATACATATAACCGTACTTGTCGCCCATCCGGTATAGTGGTTAGCGACGCTGACTGCTATGCCGTAGGGCCTGGGTTCGAATCCCGGAGAAGGCATGGATGTTTGTAAATGTATAGTGCCTTCGTGGTAGGGGGGTACTCTAAATAGCCGTCGAGCCGTAAGTCTTCTTGTAAGGTTGGTGGAAGGGGAAGAGAGGTGGAAGGCCCCTGACCACTCCCAGGGTGTTCTCCCTCAAAATTGGGGTGGAACCGAGCCAAATCGTACTGTCACCTGCATGGTGCTCAAAGCTACGGCTGACGACAGGCTTACATTATAGCCCGATGCCATGATGAATTTCATGGGCCTCGATCTGACTACGGCAGACAGGTGACATTAGAAACAACAACAACCGTACTTAATCAATCAAAAAAAATCAAGGGCTTTGGGGAGGGACGGACCCGAGGAACCCCCTTTTCTGCGCCACTGAGGAAGACCCATTGGGACTTGACTATGGAGCAGGATCCATTGGAAGACAATAATCCAATCAGCACTGTTGAGTTCATGAATTTTTTTTCTCATCTCCACCTGTATTGAGTCTTTATTGCATAGAGTGAGGATCACAGACTGAGAATCCACAAGAAAAACGGCTCGTCTATAGAAAGTAGATAAATTGGTCAGATGGCATATTGCTTGTCTCACAGCTTCTATCTCTACATCAAAGTTTGTAGCTCCCGTGACTGCTCGAAAGAGCCTTCAAAAAGGTTTTCACAATAGAGACACGGTAAATATCTCCTATCTGAAGTCCAGCTGCAGCGCACATTGCTGTATCATCCACTGGCAGCCTGAAAAGAGAGTCTGCCGGATTCAAAGCTTGTACTCGCTGAAAATGCAAGAGGTGTAAACGATTTTCGTTTACACCTCTTGCAGATCTTGTACTGGACTGTGGTCTATCAGACACCACGTTCAAGATGCTTTCTTCCAGGCTTGGACTGCGTACAGTTTTTCGTCGACCAGTATCACGTGGACTGAACGTGTTTCACGATGTAACCGATGAAAAATTCTGTGATCTGGCATTCGTTGATCAGAAAACTGTGCGGGATACATTCGTACCGCAGCTCTACCGTTACCATTTGCATGGCTGTACATGTAATCCATGTCTGCATTTTCAGCATATGTTAAGTCTCCCATCATAGTCAGGACAATTGCGAATGGCACTTTCCTTCTACGGCTAGACATCTGCCCCTACCGTCTACGCAACTAACCCTGATATAATTCCATTGCTCTTTTCTTTTATTTCCCCTATTTGCGAATCACCGTGTCACTTGTGCCCTTACATTCCTATACTATATAAATTATTGTTACAATATCCTGTACCTACCCTTAAAGTCTGTACCATGAATTTGGGAACACCCTGTATATGCATGTACATAATAAAAATCAATAAACCAGAAACATAACGAAATTTAATACAAAATTTTTCTAGGGGGAAAAAAATGTATTGAGTTTTTTAGAAAATATTCTGATGTTTTTCCTTTGTATGGTCTTTTTGTAGCATCAAATTTTTCGATGTCGTCAATTTTGTTATTCATTTCACCACTGGAATGTGCGTCTAAATAACTGCGCATACTTTTCATGATATTCCTCATTTCGGATGACGTAGGAGCAGAGGAGCTGCATTATTCATTTCCTTTCCGTCGTTAAGAAGCTGCATCAATGATATTTTTTGACCTTTATACAAACTCCAAAATGCCTTTGTCTACCATAATTAGAGCTGTACGCACATTATCACTATCTACTGCAACGAATTCTTTCGATGATACAGTAGGATATTTCAAAAATATAGAAACTTTCTCAAACATTTCATCAAATGTCGGCTCAGTTTCAATATCCAGAAAGGAAATCTTTTCGTGTTAGGCGATTTTCGTTTTGTGTTAAGAGAAAAGGAATGCATGAAAATACATAATAGTTTTTCCGAGACCTTTGTATTATTTCGTGTTAACCGATATTTCGCCTTAAGCGTTTTCGCGTTAAACGTATTTTACTGTAAATATATGTACAGTCGAACCTTCAAATTACGAATTTCTATATTGCGAACTGTTTCCTGGAACCAAGAACATTTCTGGATTTTTTTACTTAAAACAACCTGCCAATAGCGAAGTACATTTTCTATAAAACGACCTTTTTCTGTTGTGATTCAATTTTTGAACTATTTCTGGACATTTCAAGTTATCCTCTCATTTAACGTATTTTATAGTAGTGATAAATTTTGAACTAGTTTTATTAGGTGCCTAACTCACCGAGAGCATTAGAATTCTAGACGTTTCATCAAAGAAGTGCAACCTTTAACACTCATTGTCCATTTCACTAGAAACATCTTCGATAAATACTTAATGTTATGAAATAATGTATGTTTAAAATTACTTGTATGCTTTAAATTAGAAAATGTCCTTAAAATTCATTAATTTCAATATAAAATTATTTTTTAATGTTGAAAATTCAGTGTATTCCATGACATTCTTTTTTCTTCTTTTCCTTGCAGTTTTTTTTCTTCCTTTCTTTTTGATGGGTAAGATGCATAAAATAAATATGTATTAATTTACAAGGAGGTGCGAGTAATTACTTTTTTTAATATATAGTGTTAATGTATTTAAAATTTGTTTAATGTGGTTTATAAAGTATATTGAAAGATGAACTTCTATATATAACAAATTTTCCATATAACGAATTTTTTTTCAGGATTTAGCCGACTTCGCGTTAAATAGGGGTCCGACTGTATATATTTCAGTTCATGTTCGTATATGTATTATGAACCACTTCTGAAGAGTATTAATAAATTTAATCACGGAACTATATATTGCTATGATCGGTACTTGCGTATTATCGCAACAATCGCAAACGTTCAAAATAATTCGCCAAGTTGGCAACCCCAATTTCGCAATGTCGTTTGCGCTGAATCGGCAATCATGTGCTGTGTTTCATATAATGTCGCCAACAGATTGCGATAATATGTAAGTAAGTAAAATTAATAAGTTCAATCAAGAAAATATATATTGCTATGATTTTTCAAAAAATAAACATTTTATTTTGAAAATTTTCGGATGATTTTCTCCCTGACTCAAAAAAAAAAAGTTATTTTGTTTGATACCTTAATTTTGTACTTCTTTTAAGTAGAGGAGAGTCCTCGGAAGAAAATATCTTTTCAAATTTTTCATAAAATATATTTTACTAATACATAAGGCATTAATTAATGTATTAATTGTACTAGAATTATATTATTTTGTGCTAGAAAGAATTCTTAAATAGAAAATACGTAAAATTTCTGTTAAAAAATTATTCTGCGATTTCCTGAAAATTGGTCAATATTCAACCGATATCCCCCTTTGAAGAAAAAACCCTAGAATTTCTTTTTTTATTCTTTACTCTTCACATAGTAACAAATTAAAAGGCAACATATTTTAACATGCAGTTTTTTTTTGTTTTTTTTTAACTTAGAAATAAAAAGTTTGCCTTTCAAATTAAACCATTAAAAGGATGTTTTTAATTCAGTATGTTGTTGTTTTTTTTACTTACTTTAATATCTTCAAAATTTGTAATTCCCATTCTTGGTAAATGTTTAGCTTCCAACAATACTAACTTACGTCCTGTTATGAAGTTAGTTGAAAAGCATTCCTAAAAATTTGAATACATTTATTACATAGCTTTTTAAAACTATCTCCCCCCCCCCACCTTAAAATTACCCTCTTAACTAGTGGCGTAACGGAGAATATTAGGGCTCTCCTGCTTTGGGCCCCTGTCGGATCTCACAAAGGATTGCAACTTGGTGTCAGTTAGGCTTTGTGCCCCCCCACTATGCGGGGATGTACGTTGCGCCACTGCTCTTAACTGGCACTATATGAAAGTTTGAATTCATGTACAGTAGAACGTCGTTTATCGGAACGTTCATTATCCGGAGCGTCAAATATCCGGACCAGTTTTTACTTTTTTGTCAACTACATGTACTGTATATGAATACGTGAGGCCAAAAGTGACGGGAAAACTCGAGTTGTGTTTTGGGTAATTTCAGTTATGTGATTTGGTAAACCTCTGCGCGGAATATTAGGTCAGTTTGTTTCTAAGTCAGGGGTGTATATACGTGTTCTTTTGTTGAGTTGTGAACTGCTATGGCTTCGAATTCAAAACGGATGCGCAACGTCTTGAAAATAAAGATAAAACTTGAAATATTGAACCGTCTCGCGAAGGAAGAAAGTGGAGTGTCTCTGGCACAGTTTTATAATGTTGGAAAGTCAACAATTTCTGACATAAAAACAACGAAAGTAGCAAGGGTCCATCAAATGCTGATGCGTTTTCTGAGTTAGAGACAGCTATAGAGTGGTACGAACAACAATCACAGTGCTGTCCTACTCAACTACTGTGGCTCAAGAAAATCAGAAGCCTTGCAGCGAAAAAACGAAGTCATTATTTTCCACAATAAAGGTAAAATTTCGACATTTTGCACATATTTGCTTTTTCTTCAAGCACGTTTTCCACATGTGAAGATTTTCAATATTCGTATAGTGTACGGTTTCATATACTGCATGGATCGCATTCAGTTTTCGGTTATCCGAACAATCGCGTATCCGAACGGTGTCCGGTCCCAATTGATTCGGATAAACGACGTTCTACTGTATTTATATTTAAGGTATCTGCATACCAAGTTTTCTAAAATGACATGCTATTAGTAATTTTAAGTTATTTTGTTGGTGCTTATGTCTTTTAAGTTAATGAGAAAACATTAATCAGGAAATTATATGGCAATTTAAATTTATTAAAATGAGGTATTTTAAGTAAAATTTGATGAAAATTATACCGAATTTTAAAACACTCTACATGGAATTCAAAGTTATATTTTTAAACTTTTTTTTTTGCACAACGTGCTCAACATAGTTATAAGGGTAATGAACTAAAATCTAAAACATAAAGTTACTAAAAGTTATGGCAGGTTACGCATTTTTTTTTTTCTTATATAAAATTTTATAATAGGCATGGTTTTTGTAACAACAAACCGTTGGGGGGAAAAAAACTATTGGTGCTAGAACTAAATCCTTAGTTTCTTTGCCTTAATCATACTTTAAAAAACTTGTATACAAAATATAAAGAAATACATTCGTAAAGTTTTGAGATATCAGGTTTTAAGTAACACAACTTAACAATCTTCATACAAGTTTTGATTGGTATTTTATTAAAATAATCACAAAAAAAAAATATTTAATTTTCACCTCTTTTATAGTGTAGAGCATATAGGCCAACCCGTGGCACGAGTACCAAAGTGAGTCACGGCTGAGTTGTTAGAGTGGCACGCGAATACTTATTGAAAAATTAAAAAGATGTTAATAAATACTAATTTTCTTTTTTACTGTTTTATTGAATGATGGTTGCATCAGACAAGACAAAACATCAAAATTTATTTTAAACACACTTAATTAAATTACAATAGAAAATTATAATGTAGACAACAATCCTTCGTTGTTGTGTGCGTCGGTTTTCCAAAGGCCATTCGTGAGATTCTGGAATTTGTGGGAGGTGTGTGTTTTAAAATATCTGGAAGAAAACAATGAACTCCCCAGAGAGAACTAGCTTCGCAAGAATGAAAGTAGGCTTTGAGATTTAGCTTTTTTCTTACCGATACTATAAGACATTTAAATAATTTAAATTTAAGATTACAAGGAAAAGATTGTTCTTTTCCAATCCTGATTGATCATATATCTTTTTTTTTGTGAACACACTTTTGTTTTTTTACATCGAAAGAGAAATTGATGCACACCTAAAACCACCCGATTTTGTGAGCATCGAGAACTAATCCTAATGTAAAAAAAAAATCTACAATTTTTTTTTGTTTTTGAAAAACCATATTAAGGAAGTACTGACTAATAATTACTTAGAATGAAATTTTTCTGGTTACTCATTTTTATTTTATACCTAATCTAACTCATTGAAATTGAAAAAAAAATTAATAATAAAACTTAAGTTTGTACTTTTGCCTTGTTTATTATATTTTTTAAATGTCTTCTACTTAGACTTGCATAAAATATGTGTTATTGGCGTAAAAATTGCATAATAAACCTATAAGTAATTTTTTTTCCATCTTTTCATATTCTTTTGTTGGGAAAGTTTGAGGTGGAATGCATGATTTTTTTATTTCACACACATTGGCTCTCTTCTCAAATAGGTTGGTAACCCCTGGTGTTGACCTTTCTCGTTCTCTATCTTATTAATTTTTTTCTTTCCAAATGTTCAATTTTTTCCCCCTACACAAAATGGTAAGGATAAAAAAAAAATTGAATTTCAGTCAAATATTGATTCAGAAAACTTGAACTTCAAGTGCAAAAATTATTGATGCGTGACTAAAAACTATTGTTCATTAATAGAATGTGCATTCATCCATACAATGTGTATACAGTCGACTCTCGATACTTCAAACCTTCGATAATACGAACCTGCCGGTAATTCGAAGTATATGCTCAGTCCCTAGAAAAACTCTTGATATTTTGAACTAAAACAATGCGTTTTGGTACATTCAATATTTCGAAGTAAATTCTGTGGCAGACCAGACTACAACACGCGATAATTCGAAGTTATCTCTTAAAACTCTCGACAATTCGAACACTCACTATCATGTACAGTTCTGTAGCAAACAGTTTCGAGCTTACAAGTCTGCGTAGTATCGTCTCTGCGTGTCTCCCCTCATATCTAGCCCCTTTGATGACCATCTGTCAACAACCCCTTCTTTGTGTTTTTCGGTTCCTCAGACGAAAAGATGCTTTTATTGCTTTCCTTCTTCGAGGGGACAATAGACCAACCGTTTAACCGTTAAAAGATCTTTCAATTAACTCGTAGCCTTGTTAGCATTTTCGAGAACTAATCCTAATATAAAAAATCTACAAGATAAACAGCATTAAGGAAGTACTGACTAATAATTATTTAGAATGAAATTTTTTCGGTTACTCATTTTTATTTTATACCTAATCTAACTGGCTGAAATTTTTAAAAAAATTAAAAATAAAACTTAAGTTTGTACTTTTGTATTGTTTATTATTTATTTTTAAATTTCCCTTAACAACCCCTTCTTTGTGTTTTTCGGTTCCTCAGACGAAAAGACGCTTTTATTGCTTTCCTTCTTCGAGGGAACAATAGACCAACCGTTTAACCGTTAATAGATCTTTCAATTAACTCGTAACTTTGCTACACACGTGTTCAGAAAGGATGGTCCGCTATTGTGAAGAACAGATGCGTAGGATTGTATATACATGTATTGAATGCATTTTTTTAACACAGGATTTTTAACTTCTGTATAATATGTACTTTTTAAAAATACTTTAAAATAATTTTATGCATATGTTCAATTGTTGTTTTATTACATCGTATTAAATTTAAATGTGTTAGAAAAAAAATTCTCTTCGTGTATTTTGGGAGTTTTTTCCAGCCCTCTTGATAATTCGAACTCCTGATAATTCGAAGTTTTTCATCGGTCCCTCCTACTTCGAATTATCGAGAGTCGACTGTAATAGATTTCAAAGCTCAATAAAAATACGTCATTTCCATTGCCACCCGATCGATGGTGTCAAATTGAGGCTCACGAAATTCGTCATGGTAAGGGGTTAGTTTTACGACTATCGTTAGCCTCTGCCTTGAGCATTATGCGGGTAACAGTACGTTTTGGCACCATTTCACCCCAATTTTGAGAAAGGACACCTTGTCAGAGAGCCTCCCACCTTTTCCTACCTTTCACCAACCTCTCGAGAAGACTTTCAACTCGAAGAATATTTAGAGAGAGAGAGGTTGGTGAAAGGGAGGAAAAGGTGAGAGGCTCTCTGGCAAAGTGTCCTTTCTCAAAATTGGGGTAAAATGGGGCCAAAACGTACTGTTACCCGAATATTTAGAGAGAGAGAGAGCCTTCATATGCCACCCCGGTCTCTATGCATTTGCAAACATCCATGCCTTCTCCGGGATTCAAACCCAGGCCCTGTGGCACAGCAGTCAGTGTCACTAACTAGATGGCTTCAGTAAAAATATACTTGTATGTATGACATAATGAAAATAACTTAATATGACAATAAAGTTAAAAATTATGGATTAAAAATGATTTTTTTCGTTTTACTTTATAATACGGAAACCCTAAGTCTTCGACCCATGATGCCACCTCTTCAGCTGTCCAGCTTGTAGAAGGAGGAAGTTCAAGATCCGGATAATCATCTGATTCAGAACTCATTAAGATTTGCCGGAAATAGAAATCAAAGGTCTTACAATATTAATTAAAACAATGCAATTATCTATGGTACATTACTTTCATGAAATTGAAACTTATTCAAATGTTTGTATTTGAAATTAATATCTTATTGCCAATGCTGCTTAAGAAACCGAGTTGGGTTGTTGAAAAGTATATCAATGCTTTCCCATTGAGTTTCTTGAAATATAATTAGGAATTTTTTTTTAAGAATAAATTTGCTTACTAAATATTTACAAAGTCAAAAGTTTGCATTTGAGAAAATTTTCATCTAAGTTTTAGATTGGCCGTCTTAATGATCAATCATATCAAACGTTTTTTTTTTTTATTCCCAGTTTTTAAATTATATATTTAAATTTAAGTATCAAACGTGCAATATCGACTAGAATGCGCAATCAAATTAAAATTATTTTCATAAACTATGAAAATAAACGAGAGGAACCAATGTTTTCATTGTTTATGTATCATATGGAAATATTTTAAAGCCTCTTTTATTTTTTTTCCCTTATAAAGCAGCTTTCTAAGGAGAAATGAAAAATCTATGTACCAATACTTTCTTGGAATCTACATATACTGGAAATATAATTTGCAAGGGAATACTGGAATGATTCAAATAAAAAGGGATAGCATAAGCTACAAAGCTCACTGTGTATTTTATATACACATTGATGCACCTTAGCTAAAGTAGCCCCTTGGATTTGGCAATGTTTATCTAGATGTCAGAATGATTTCGGCTTTTCATTACTTAGGCTTTGCTCCATTACTCTCGGAACAACTACCGCTACATATAGGTAATTTGGCGACTGATTATGGATCGCTAAGAAATTGGCTTCGCCACCTATTTTACACTTGAACCCACTTAAGAAATAAAAATTTGATATTCATCCGGGGATATATTTTTATGGTACTTACATATTATCCCAACTGTATTTGCGACATCATATGAAAGGAAGCACATGTTTGCCAGTTCTGCGCGTCACATGCGAAATCGAGGGTGCCAATTTGGCGAGTTATCTGGAACGTTGGCATTGTTGCGATAGTACGTAAGTACCATTTTTATATTTGAAGTGGGAAACACATTTGTACAGCTGCTCGGTGACGGATTTAAGTTCGTCGGGGGGGAGGGAATAAACCCAACTTAATTTGACGTCCTGATGTATGAGTCGTTCAGAAGTCAATGCGGTTGAGTCCAGAAAACAACAATTGAGAAAATTAATGTTTTTTGATTCATTAATTATTAAAATTCTTGGTTTATTAATTTCATCAGAAAAGTATATAAAGTATTTTTTCTAAGTGTAAGCTCAGCAAAAAAAAAAAAAAAGATATATACAGGATGTGTAAATAAAAACATATTTATTTTTTGGAAAAATGACAGCATCATAAAAATTTTAGGACTTATATCTTTTGGCAGCTGAAAAAGAAAAGAAATTTATGTAAAGATAATACAATAACTTTTGTTGTCATAAGTTTTATGTTTATTCATCATAACAAACATCTTCTTCCGAGTTATTTAAATGTAAATTTTGATCTCCAAGTGTTGTTCTTAATGTCCTGTAAAAGTCGTGTTTAGTTGGTGGTATATACTTTAATAAACTCATGATGCCTTTTTTGTTTCTTTTGAAATTGTTCTGCCATTAGGATTGTTTGAGTTATGTTTTTTTAAAGTTCCTAGAGCCTACCTATTTTTGTTTTTTTATACCAATTACATGAAAGGTGACATCCTCGTCAAAATTACATTTGAACTTAATGCTGCTTGAATTTGACCTTTCTAGTTCTTTCCGTCGTATACTAAGTCAACTGACTGTTAGTCCACTTGTTGAATTTTTCTTTTGGTAATAGCGTCTTCCAATGGTTTGTGTCTATTCATTTCGATAACCCTGAAAGAGTTCTTTTTTTTACTATTTTGTGTAATATGATACCAGTCACTAGGATTGTAAATATTTTGATTTATTTTGCATAAGCTTCTATAACTGCAAAATCAGTGTCATTGGGTAAATAACTGTACCCACTTAATAAAAATTTAAAAGCTCAATTGATTCAACTTTTATATCTTCACTCTGAATTTTAGAGTTCTTTCAACACAATTTTTACATTTCGATTCTGTCCTGTGAACCTGAATCTGAATACATTATAATTTTTAGAAAACCATTTGCGCATAATTTAATGTGTTTAGTCAAAGTTTTATGTTTAGAAAATTTATTTAATGTTTTTGATTAACACAATAATTTTCACAAAAACTTTAATGTAATATTTTTTATGTTTTGACCAAAGTTTATATATTTCAAATTAAAAGAAAGCTCGTACATGAAACTCGAGAGATTCTAAATAGTTACAGGTACTATGATTTTGCTGTTTTTCAGCGTTACCAACAAATATCGAAAGAAGACTTTAATTTTTTTTCAAAGTTTTTTATGTAAAAAAATTATTGATAAAAGGTAGACTTATTCACAATGGTTTCTGATATTATTACATAATATATTGAGAAGCTATAAAGAAAAGGCTGTCTGAGCTAGAAAAAAAAAAGAAGCAAAGAGTAAATCCTTTAATAACTAAAAAGAATAATATTTATTTCATCAAAATTTACAAAAATCAGAAAATATCAAAAAATGGACTTAACCGCATTGGCTTCTAAGTGACTCATATAATAATAATAAAACGAATAGCAATAATGGATTCGACTTAAATTTAAGTTTTGAATTTAGACATGAATTAAATATACATATATATTGGTATAACAACTTAACATACAATTTAGAATTAATTGCTATTTATTAAGAATTTTTTAGCACCTATTTGTTAAATACTTTAAATTTTACTATTTACGATGAATTATTTTAAATATAATTCTACCTTTTTAATATTGACATTTTGAGGTTGTCGAAGCAAGACAAGAAGTATTAAAATTCGGTCTAACAGTTGATAAAAAGCAAAATCGATTTCAAATTTTTGCAGCATCGAAAAATTTAGCGCCCCTAAAAATTTCCCTCCCTAGGCCCAGGACTAAGCCTAAATCCGTCACTGCAGCTACTTGTGCCTGCCTTATTATTGATAAACTTAATTTTTGTCACTTAAAGGTATCCGACTACCCTAAAATTGGGAATTTTGCCAAAAATTGACAATTTTTTATGACTTTATTTTATGGGCCATCTTATTAGCTTTATAAAAATACCAAGTGTATCATTTTCCGTTCACTAAAACAAAAGCTACAAGTGTTTTAGTAAAAGCAGATGCCATTACTTTAACCAAGATGTCATACTTTAAAACGCGGTTTACTCGAAATGTGATTTTTTGAAAATAATCAAACGGGGACAGCGATTGCTAAAAACGTTTTGAACATAATTGACTGAATTTTTTTCTGTAAGTTCTGTATAATAATAGAATTGTTTTAACCTTCAGATGTATCAATCACTGTTTTATTACAAAATTTACAGTCCCTTACGTGAACATAATCACTGTTTTTTTTAAAGCAATTTCATATAACTAAGATAAAATGATCTAGTTTTTGTAAAAAAGAAAATATATCTTATCCTGAAGGTCATTTCAAAATCGTATAATATAGCAACGCATTAAATTGAAAAAATTGAAAATTTGTTTATAAACCTTTGGTACAGAATGGACCGCGTTTATGCTATTTTTTGTCAATTTTTACCTATTTTTTCCAATTTTAGTAATAATAATTTCATTTTCTCTTCTTAATTTCAGCACATTTTTCTTAAAATGCACTAAACAAATCTAAAAATAACAAAAAAATCCCCATATGTCTTTTTTTTTTAAAAAAAAAGTCGCAACCAGTCGGATACCTTAAGGACCCATGTTATGTTAGTAATTTTAAACATATATGAGAAAGATAAAATTCGAAAAATAAAATAAAATAAAGATCAAAGGATATCTTTATCCAGTGACAAAAACCATAACTTTCTTGATGGTTTAAAAAACTTCTGTTCGGATTCTGTCTTCCAAGATAAGGCGGATATAGCTTTAAATCAAGATTGGTGAAATTTTTCTTTTTGAGATAATATTCCTTGTGTGCATCCAAAAACGGATCATTTAATATTTCATCAGTAGATATGCAACTTCTTGGAAACAAAACTCTGGGAAAAAGAGAGAGAGAGGGAGAAAAAAAAAGAAAGATCTCAAGCAAAATTTGAGACTCTGCCAAAAAACAAGAAAGCCAGTTGATTAATTGGTCTTTAGGCCGACGAAATCATAATTACACGCTACGGAAATCGCTGAAGCCAAGATGGCTTAAGATTTCCAACACACGTTGTTGTTCGGTGAATTTTGTTTTCTTTGGAAGTCTTTTCACGTTTCTCTCCAAGTTGCCAAACCGAGCCAGAAGCTACAAGAATGCTAATCATGACATTTTGGGATAAAGTGAAGATGATAATTAGGCCACGTAATGACAGGGTTCTGCTCGCGCTATTGATCACGACTCGCCGCGACCAATCAGCTACCGAGACCTGATCGGGAGGGCCTGAAATGTTTGTTCAAGGAACATGAAGGGGAAAATATATGCGTCAAATTGAATGATCTTGAAGTCACATTTAGGAACGCCTAAGCGATCGTTTGACTTTCGAGTGATCGTATTAACTTAGAGGCATTTGCGCACAACGCAAAAGATGTTCGTATTAATAATGAAAATTTTACTGGGTCGTTGTATGTAAATATTGCGTCCTGTACCTTAATAAACAAAATTTATGTAACGCAGAGGCCCTGATAGTCAAACGATCGTAGCATCGAACTAATGCAGTGCTTCTCAAACTTTCAATAATGGCGACCCAATTTTCAATCATAATTTTCATCCCCCCCCCCCCCAATACAATAACAATGTATTCGATACAACAATAATGTACTTTGAGGCTAAATCTAAAAACGACCTTGATTATAAACTTTAAAAATTATCAAGATACGTATTAATTTTTGGACGAAACTTTCAAGGAATAGATATTTTAAGTAAGTTATTTTTAAGTAAGAGAATAAGTATTATGTTACTTACGTTTTCTAATTTTGAAATTGGAATAGATTGAAAAATAATTTTTAATTAAAGAAGGTACCAAGTACCCAGGTACCTTGATACAGTAAGGCTCTCAACTGCCGAAGAGTAAATCTTTATAAAGTGTCATTTTCAAGTGGCGAAATCAAAAGGCAATTTAGCAATAAACCACTCTTTGGATTTTGAGCAGGGGTGCATGATGAATTTTCTGCACTTAGGAGCAAAAGCGTTTCGTATACTATTTACATTTTTGATTCAAGTAATTATGAAACTTGCTCTTATATAATTTAGTATTGATAAATCAATTATCAAACACATTGTACAGTTCTGATCCATTTAGAAGTGTATTACGTGAGTGTTATTGTGCATTTTATTTTTACTATGTCAGAATGTATTTTGTTTATTTCTTTCAGTAAATAAATGATTTCTTAAACAACCTTTTATTTTAGACTTTTCGATATGATCGCGCCCCCCACGTAGGATTATTACGCCGCCCCTAGAGGGGCGCTCCCAGCAGTTTGAGGACCGCTGAACTAGTGGCTAGTCCTGATTCTAATAGAGATCCGATCTGTAAAGGGGCTTGTCATTGTTATATTTGTACGAGCTCAGAGTCCTCATACTAATGTAGACATGTAGAGGTTAGGGTGCTAATTCAAATGCCAATCTACAGGGAAAATCGTTTAACACGAAACTGAGGGGGGATAAAAATATTGTTTCATGTTAAAAGATATTGCAAAGAAAGATAGAAAAACATATTTTCAACAAAATTAAGTTTATTAGAGTACATTTTATTTACACAGCTATGTATATGTGCATGTATTTAATAAAAATCAAGGAAACAAAAACATATACAAGAACTTAATGAAATTTAACACAAAATTTTCAAGTTTTTTGAAAAACAAAGCATTTATTTAGTTTTTAGAAAATAATCTGATATTTTTCTTTTAATTGTGTCTTTTCTAGCATCTAATTGTCAACAAATTGTTCA
>BMAO01035150.1:0-18161 GCA_019973975.1 Trichonephila clavata
AAATAACCTGCTGGGAACGCGGGAAATATCGTCAAGTAAAATCCTAAAAGTGAAATTCTACTAATGAAATGCGAAAGTGAGCGAATTGAAGCCTCGAAGGGTATTCCCCTTACGCCTGATAACAAGACGGGGAAATCCCGTTACTTCTGTGCTCCACCGTTGAGAGAAGAAAAAAATGGCTAATATCGCTGTGTTTTTATGTGGTGCGCGATGTCTGCAAAAAATTGAATTAAGGAATTGTACTCACAACTAAAAAGAAATTTCATAGTATGTGCAAAAAAATGTGGCCATCAGTATATCATCTGTTTCTTTTTCAAATTTTAAGATATTTAATATGCATATTTTGTTGTTTTTTTCACTTTAAATTTATTTTAAGTATTATTTATTTGGCATATTTTTAATAGCATTGCAATGCTTGTTTTAAGTTTGATAAAACAATATTTATTTAAGTAAGAAATTTAAGTTTTTTTTTTCATGTTTGATATTTGAATATTGATTATGACTAATATTAGTAATTGCAAATTTTGATTTGTGTTGAAATTTTTTTTCATATTTGATTTTGAACATTGATTATTAGTAACTGCAAATTTTTGATTTGTGTTGATTTTTAATTTTATATTTTTTGGTATTTTTGTTTTGTACTTCAAAATTTTAAGAATTATCTTAAAATTTTAAGTTTATATGATTCTCAGATCGGGCTTTAAAATGGAAACTAATAATCAACCCAATTTAGCTGTAAATAGTAATACAAATCAAAAATTCCAGTGAACCTTTTAATTGCATTTGACCCCGAAAATGGAATGAGAATAGAAGCATGGTTAGAGTATTTAATAATGCCTGCAAAATTAGTAATAAAGACAATGATTGGAAAATGCTTAATATCTCTAAATACCTTAAAGGTTCTGCTCTAACCCATTATGTTAATTCTTGCCTTAATATTTCTAATTTTGATGATCTGTGCAATATCCTTATTGAAAATTTCTTAAAACCGAACATAGTAAATTTGTCAGATTTTTCTCAACACCAGCTAAGAAATAATTTAGATGAATATTTTCACAGAAACTAAATTGTGGTAGACAATTAGGTCTATCTCCCCAACTCATTTTGGAAGGCTTGACTGATGGAATGCCCACCAATATTAAACAATTAATGACATTAACCCTCCACCTCACCTACAGAATGCTCAGGTAGCTACCCGCCTAATGAAACACAAGCAGCTAAACCAGAACAAGTAGTTATAGACCAGCACAAAATGCTTACAGACCTCCAATAACTCTTTTAGACCTAATTTTCAAAATTTTAACAGAATGCGTCCCAACATCTCCCAAATCATCAGGCTCACACTTTTGTCAATCGAGGATTTAGACCCAACACCACACACATTTTCAAAATGGAATGCCACCAACACCATGTAGTTTTTGTACTCGACAAGGCATTCTAAATGCTTACCATTGGAAGCAGCAATGTCCATTTAATCAAACCGAATTAAGACAAACCCCATATAATTGTGACTCATCGTTGGCTACTAACACTGCTTCTCAGAGCTCGGGGAACCCTGTTAGTAATCAACAATCCAAACCAGAGACAACAACCTTCTACTGAGGCCCCTGGCCCAGCATATTGACAATTAAAAGTGTCCGGCACGTCTCACCATTGCCAAGCCTAGCTAACTTGGACAATTTACCTTTTACAGGAAAGAGTAATGTTAATATTGTTATTGACACTGGATCCACCTTATCTTTAATTTCTGCAGATATTGTAAATAAACTTAAACTAACAAAACAAAGAACTAGGCCTATATATATTAATCAAGCCATGGCAATTTTCAATTAAATCAACTATGCAAAACTTTCCTAAGAATAGGACAAATTGAACGAAATATAAATCTGTATATTATTAATAGTAGTTTACCTTATATTATCCTAGGACTACCAGAGTGTAGCCAATATAAATTTATGATTGATTGTGAACATAACCAATTGTTACAAAATGGACAAATTATTGTAAATAACTCTAGCAAAATCAACAAACAAATGTCTTTACACATACAGGAAAATGTAAACAAACCTAAACCTAATCAGGAAGATTTAGTCAGTACCTCAGAGGAAATTTTTTCACCTCTGATTGTCAAAGAACTATCTCCTAACCTGGTGCAACTTATTTCAGAATACTACCATGTTTTTTCAAAAAATAAATATGATGTAGGTAAAATAAGAATGGAACCCCCTAGAATTAATTTAACTTCAGATCTCCCAATTTCTCAAAGAGCATACAGAACATCAGCTACTTCAGAAGCTGAGATTACCAAACAAATTCAAAATTTACTAGCTGCAGGTTTAATTAAGGAATCAACTAGTTGTTATTCTTCCCCTGTTACTTTGGCTTATAAAAGAGATGAAAAACAAAAAACAAGACTATGCATTGACTACAGAAAACTGAATGCAATTTGTAAAACAGATGCAGAACCCTTACCTCGAATAGACTCCCTGCTAGATAAATTAAATAATGCTAAAATTTTTTCTACTTTTGACCTTGCAAGTGGTTACTGGCACATTCCTCTTCACGATAAAGATAAAGAAAAATTAGCTTTTATTACAACTGAAGGTTTATATGAATTTCAAGTTCTCCCTTTTGGTTTTCGAAATGCCCCTGCAATTTTTAATCGCATTATTCGTAATATTCTAACTAAACATAAATGTTCAAATTTTGCTTGTCACTATTTTGATGATATAGTTATTTTTTCAAATTCTTTAGAGGAGCACTATGCTCATTTAAGAAAAGTATTCAAAATTTGTGAGGAGGAAAACATTAAACTAAAATTCTCAAAATGTGTTTTTGCAAAAAATAAAATAAATTTTTTAGGCTATGAAATTAAAGAAGGTTGCATTACACCAGATAATCAAAATATTGAAACTATTAAAAAATTACAGCCCCCTAAAAATGTAAAACAACTTCAAAGTTTTCTTGGTTCTGTAAATGTTTACAACAAATTCATTGATTCATATGCTAAAATTAGAGAACCTTTAAATCAACTCTTAAAGAAAGATAAACAATGGAATTGGACTGCTGAATGTCAAACAGCCTTTGAATTGTTAAAAAATAAATTAGCAACTAAACCTGTATTACAATTATATGATCCTAAATTACCTCTTCATGTGTTCTGTGATGCTTCTCAAAGTGCAATTGGTGCAGTTTTAAAACAGCCAGATATAATTCTGGTACTCTTCACCCAATATCTTATCATTCTAGAACTTTACGTGACTATGAAAAAAATTATTGTATCACAAAATTGGAATGTTTGGCCATAGTAGATGCTCTTGATAAGTTTTATTATTATTTACATGGTAAAAAATTCATAATCCACACTGATCATGCTGCTCTTGTTTGGCTTAAAAATGTGAAAAATTTAAGGGGTAGGTTATTTCGTTGGTCTTTAAAATTAAGCATGTTTGATTATGAAGTAAAATATTTAAAAGGGACTAATAATGTTGAAGCTGACATGTTGTCGAGACATCCTATTGCTCAATATATCCAGCACTCTGTACATTTACTTGAATTAGATGAAATAAAAACAAATCAAAATTTAGACAATGTAAATGGTCCTAAATATAAGAAAGTTGATGATGTCATTGTCTTTAAAAAGAAAAATCTGTTTAAAATTGTTGTACCTTTTTCATTAAGAAGAAAAATTTTGCAAAATGCTCATGAACAATTTGGACACCCAGGTACTCAAAAAATGATAAATTTAATTACTCCTCAATACTACTGGCCTCACATTAACTTGATATTTCAAAATTTGTTAAACATTGTGATGTATGTCAATTAAATAAGAAGAAAAGGCAAAAATGATTTGGCCTTTTACAGGCTGTACCTCCCACAGATCAACCTTTTGAGTGTATCTCTGTTGATACTGTTGGTGGATTTAATTATTATAATTCTACTAAAAAATTTCTCCACTTAATAATAGATCATGCAACTCGCTATGTTTGGGCTTTTCCTTCCAAAAGTGAAACAACAGAAACCTATGCAAATTGTTTGAAACAACTTTTCCAAATTCAAATACCCAGTAAATTGTTAACTGATAGAAATGGTGCTTTTACCTCATCTAGATTTAAACGCTTTCTAAGAAATTATAGTGTGAAACATTTATTAACTACTTCTCATCATCCTCAGACAAATGGAAAATGTGAACGTGTTAATCAGTCTATTGTAACTAAATTAAGATGTAAAGTAAATTCTTCTCCTACCAAAATTCCATGGACTAAACTTTTAGAACAAGTAATTAATGAATATTATTTAACACCTCACTCAGTCACAAAATTCCCTCCTGCATATTTGTTCTTTGGCAGTTTACCATATACACCTCCATTAGCTCAAAATCAACTTTACCCTCCAGTTGAAGAAGCCAGAAAATTAGCAAAAGAAAACACTATTAAATATCATGAGATAAACAAAATTAAATATGATGCTCGTTTCATTGATTCTCCCTTTGAACCTGGTGACATTGTAATGTATGAAGAATTTAATTATCCAAATCGTAGAAAATTATCCCCAGTTTTTTCCGGCCCCTATAAAATAGTACAAAAATTGTCAGATGTAAATTATGAAATAACCAAACCCAATGCTTTAACCAAAAAACCTACTGAAATTGTTCACGTGTCAAAATTGAGAACTTATTATCCTCCTGAAGAATTAAAATTAAGTCACGAATGATAATCATTTTAATAACCAAAAAATTCACACACAGCTACACAAAACCAGACCATTGTCCTTTTACCCCTCTTAGGTGGACCCCTCCTTTCCACTCTTAGGATAATTTTTCTTTTTTTAAAAAAATGTTGTTGTGAAATATCACAATGAGAAATGAATACAGATCTTATAAATGTGCGAAACATGGGTCCACCTTCCAATCCAGTTCAAATTTTTTCCTGTTTACATCTCAGTATTCTGTTTCAGTTTTGGAGAAGTGTGTACTCTTGGATGGAAACAGGGAAGAGTTTGAATTAAATTCCCCTTCCTTAATAGTCTAAAATACTGAGATTATTAAGTTTACTTTTAGACAAAGTCTATTATTTTATTTTGAAACAAACTTAGATGTTCCTTTGATGTTTGTCCTTGATGGTATTTTATACTACAATTATGTTTTTGAATCTTATTTTTGTTTACATTCCATTTCAAGTGTTTATTTTTTTTATTTTTGATATAGTGTGTACTTTTATGATGCAACGTTTATAGTGGTAACCAGTATTACTTCAACCACTCAAGAAAAAGTGAACATTTTGAACTTTGATACAAATTGAACTTCCATGCATTTTGAACTTTGCTACATTTCGAACTTTATTACATTTCTGAATTTAATACACTTTGAATTTTAATACAATTTGAAGGTTATTTATGGGTACCCATATTTTACAGTTATATTAGTGTATATTTGTTATCATATTTTATTTCTGTGTTGGAGTTTTTATGTCTGCTGGTTGGTGTGAAGGAAAATTTTTAATAGTAATATTTAATTTAAAATTTAATATCTCTGTAAGGTACTTGTGTGTGTCAAGGGCCCTGGCGCATACACGCGTCTTACGGAGGGGGGGGGAAATGTAATGACTTCTTCTAATTCTCCTTAACTGTACCCCGTCAAATTATTTTCTAGTTCTTTCGCCTCTGACTGTTATAATCTTAATCTAATTGTACGACCGCGTAATCTTAATCTTAATCTAATTGCTCCCGCTCATTTGCAGCCAATCACGACTCCTGTTATAAAAGAGTCGTACAACCTTCACCGCCACTATAAAAGCTCTGAACACACGGTTACGCGCGCTTTTTTTTCGCTTCTGTATTTTGTCTGCGGAAACATGTAGCTAGCTGCAGTGTGTTTTTGTGATGTCTTGTCCTTGTCTTGCTTTTATGTGTTCAAGATGTATAATAAATCGTTTTAATTAATCACCGGAATGCCTCGTCAATTCCAGCCAAAGCAAACATCGATCGTAATTAATAGTAATCATATAAAGAATATCTTTCAACGGCACCGTCTATTACATATATATATATATATATATATATATATATATATATATATATATATCCTATTTTTGATTATTATCCAACCTACCTGAAACTATTAAAAACCAATTGCAATATAGAGTCAGCAAATTTCCTTGATCTAGAATTAAAAGTTGAAAATAATATGCTAAAAAGTAATATTTTTGATAAAAGAGACTCTTTTGATTTCAATGTTATAAAAATGCCATATTGGAATAGTACCCTTCACATTTTAATTTTTAGAAATATCATTCTAAACTATATAAAAAGAAATAATGATTTAGTATCTGAAGAAGTATTGAGAATTAATAATTATAAAAAATTCTTTCAAAGTTGCCTGGACTATAACTATCCAGCTAATTTTATTTATAAATATATGTCATCAACGTTATAGCTATTTAATTATTTTTATTTTAAGTATTCATTTCTATTTATTTTATAGTATATAATTTTATTGTTATATTTCTTAATATATTTAGTCTATAGTATATAATATTCTTAATATATGCTTATATTAAGTTTAGTTACTAAAAATATACATAGATGGCGCCTTTATTCTTAGTATTGCTGTGTTTTTTTGATGCAGTGAGTCAGTACATTTGTGGAATCTGTATACATCCGGTAAGATTAGAGTTTCTTTGCTCATTTACATTATTGTTAATTATGGTTATATTCATTATTAACCTCTCTTGCAAATATTTTTGTTTATACATATTTATATTTGTCTATTTCTTCCGGATTCCTATGATAATTTAATATTGCAATTTCTATTCTATTGCTGTTATATTCACCCACGTGGGTTTTAGGCTTTTGCCTTAGTTTATACTGGAAGCTATTATGTAGAAACAATTTCTGCTGCAGGAGAAGGTTGAGATCTCACAAACAATGTTTAATCCTGTTTCACTGTCCTAAACCAGTGACAGCTCGAGAAATCATAATAGTTTTCCCCTCTAGATACATTTCTTTTTGGTTTGTCATGGTTCCATGTTCTTGGTTCTTCCGGTCTGATCTTAGGATGATTGGGATTTATTAGTCTTCTTTTGAATTATTTACTGCTATATATATATATATATATATATATATATATTGTATAATACTAAAAATCTGGTGTTTTTTTTTGAAGAATTCAATGCATTTTATGAAAAGTTTCAATAACTTTAAATGCATGCATCCGCAGTAATTGTTGCTTGAGTGCTTATTAACGTCTTATTGCGAAGCTACATTGAAAACTTCTGAAATTCTCCACCCTGCTCAGTAAGTCGGGCACGGTTGCCTAGTGGTCAAGGTCACGGACGTGCGGGTGGCATGTTTTCAGTTTTATCCTAGTACCATAAAAGAAGTGCCGTATAGAGGGAATGCTCGTTAATTATGTCGACACTTCAACGTCCTCCCGTTGGTGTGATATTGAAGTTAGGAGAGGGGGCCTGCTCAAGTGTCGTTCTCATCACTTGACATTGGTTCAAAATTTCGAGATTTTCTCCAATAGCTCTCCCATAGCTCTACAGAGGTCTTTCTCACGTCAAATGTGTATTCACAGATTTGACATGAAATAGCCTCTCTACATGGTAGATCTTTATTGGCACCTAAATTTGAACTTGTGGTTTACAATAGTTGTTAATCTAAGGTGAAAAAATGTTTCCATATGTAAATAAGCCAAAAACTTACGAATAAAATATCCGATAAACATAAAATACGTTTAAATGTTTACTGTTATTTGTTTGCAAGTTTTTGAAGACAATACTCTGAGGTTTCATCAGGAGAAATGATCCATGAAATTACATACTATGTTCTCAAATGATATAAAAAAGTGCCAATTTTTGTTTTAAACGATAGTCGCAACTTTCCTTCCTTCTTCGATGATTTTACAGCCCAAGCTGGACCTTGTCCTTCCGAAGAATTCCATTCAAGGCTGTCCTGTTCTTGTCCTGACTTTTCCAGTTTCTGACATTACTAGATTTTTTATCCGTCTCTAGGCAATCGATCCACCTAAGTCTTGTTCTTCCTCTTTTTCGAGTATATATATTATATGATCTGTGACCAAAAAAAATCTTTTTTTGTGATTTCATTGTCATCCAATCTTATCAGGTGTCCTATTCATTTTCAACTTTTGTATCGCAATGAATTTCGTAATATCTGATTTTTTAAAATTTTATGAATTTCTTAATTGTTTCTTCAACTGTTATCAAATTTTAATCCTGCAAAAAATAATTCTAAAGACTTTTATTTCAAACATAGCAAGAGTTTTCGTGTCTCTACTCATATCTTTAACTTTAAAAATAGTGCATAATTTTACGAATATTTTTATATCATTTTTATCTTTACCCATTAAAAATAAAAACAACAATAAAAGTATTCTCCTAACACATGAAGGGAGTTTTGTTATTTGGTACTGCATTGAAAAAGTAAAAATGAATTATGCCACACTGTTAAATCATTACTTTATAACTAATTACGTATAACTTCAAAAACCATACATACTTTGAAAATAACAGTAATTATATATAGATCAAAATTAATTACTCACAAAATCTCCGTGCACCTACCTTTGACGCAATCGAATTTCCTTAATGATGTTAGTCAGCCGAGACGAATCAATCTTTTCAAAAACTGTCAGTTAATAAATATGCTGAACTAGTGTCCTCCAAAATTTCGGAGTAATTGATGCATCGTAGTGACGAGACGATTACTTCAACCATAGATGCCGATGAAAATAAAAATAAAAAAAGAATTCAGAAGATTTTCTGCATTCTCATCAAGATAATTAATAATGGAAGGTTAATGCACCTTAGGCGACGTGAAATCTTCTGATCTCTTCTCTCCCCTCCACCTGCCAAAAAATTCTGAAACGTAATTGAATCAAGGGAATGAAATATGCAAATTTCTTCGAAAGGATCTTGGGAAGACTTGTCGAATTTTTCGCAACATTCAGAGTTATTTAAATGAAATTACTTGTGAAAATTTATTTGCAACTGAGCTGGAAATGGGATATATTATTTTCCAATGACTAGCGTTCCCCTTTGTGTATAATTGGTTTGACATATTTCACGAAGAATCTCTTTACTTGCATCTGATTTTGTGAAATATTTCTAGTAGCTTTTTTAATTACTTTTTGAAAGATATTGTTGGAGTGGTTGGTTATTTAATGATACTAATTCAATTTTCTGTAAATGTGTATTTATTGCTGTTACTTGAGGGGGGGGGGAGTATACTCATGAGATAGATTTGAATAAAGTCGAATAAAAGTTTGTTTATGTAGAATAATGTATCCAGTTATTCAAGAGAATCAAAAATTGAGTTTGTAAGCCATGCTCTTGTTGCTATCAGTATGGATTTTTGTAATTAAAACTGCGGGATATTATTAAATATTGGTTGTTATTGAGTAAATTCTTATTGCTTCCAATCAAATTACACTCATATCCATAAATTAAGGATAATGAAGTTCAGGCAAAGAAAAAGACAGAAGCAAAACAAATTTGACTTATTTGTAAAGTATATTTATTAAACATAATGTAAAGAGCAAAAAAGATGCTATATGTTTGATATAATTAATAAAAATTACGATTTTTACTCCCTGGAGCAAATTTCAAAAAAGAACTTATTTACAAAAAACAGTATAACGTGGTTAGTATGATGGTTAATACGGAGCATGTATCCCGGACGATGCAATACAGGCCTTACAACGCCTACGCATGCTGAGTATCAAATTATCAATCTGATCTTGGGGAATATTACACCACTTATCAAGCAATGCCCTCCGAAGTTCCGGTAGACAGGTGGGAGGGGGTTGACGGGCTGCAATTCGTCGGCCAAGCATATCCCACAAATGCTCTATTGGATTCAAGTACGGGTGAGTATGCTCGCCAATTCATACGGGTGATATCCTCCGATTGAAGGCATTCGTGAACAATTTTACTTCTTTGCCACCATTCCTTATATACCCCTCTCTTACACTCTCGTCATTGTGACGTACTATCCGCGCCATCTGGTGGTTTCCTGTAATTTGCATATTCTTCTTCAAGATGTGTGTGATAATTCTACAGGTGAAATTTTTATTTTAGAGTTCAATTTCTGTGTGATTCTGAATTATCCTTAATTTATGAACATGAGTGTAGTTTTGTGGTTGTAGGAAAAATATATGTGTGGGATGCAAACTTTTCAGTTGTTGTACAGCTTAAAAATATTTTGGATCAAAATTTTTCCTTTAAAGTAGATACAATTTTTCACAAATATTGCATTATACTTAATTATCCGATTTTAATTATCTGAAATGACTAAAATCCAATTGTACAAAACACAGATAATATAGTTAATTTTATTAAACAAACATATAATTTAATTGTTATTTAATTAGAAATTTTTACAATTTACATTATTATTTACTAGAATCAATTAAATTTGGGAACTATGATCATATTGTTATGATAGAGTCGATGCTTATAATTATGACCGTTTTATGTTATCAAAATTGTTACATATTTTTGTAAAAGAAACTTCTTATCGCTTGCAATGGAATTGCCTTTGTGGTAATTGAAAAATTAACTTAATAAAGACAAAAATATTCGGAGTTCAAGCTTTTCAATTGTTATACAGCTTAAAAAATGTTTTGGATATATTTTTCCTGTAAATTAAGTAGATGCAATTTTATTCTTGTTATTTATCTAGTTATAACTATCTACAATTATTAAAAAAATCAAGCATAACACAAATATAGATATAAATTGTAATAATTTATTAATTTCACTGATTATTTATACAATTAAATGACTGTTATTCAAATGATATGTAAAAATTTGATTTTACTAGCCCATTTTTGAATTTAAATTTGCAAATGCATATAGATAAGTAATAACAATATGAACAATATGAAATATTGGAATTAGGAGAAATGAAAAATATGTTGGATTTATACACGTTCTTCAACTAGGGAAATTATATGGGCTATGAAAAACAACAACCTTCTCTTAAGAAGAAACCGTGATATGCAAATTCAGTTTATTATTATTAATAGTTCAGGTTCACTTGCTAAAAAAGTTAGTTAAAGCGAAAGACTGTAAGATATAAGTAGACGAGATGTACGGAAGAGAGTTAGTAAGTCAGTGTGAGAGAATAAAGATAGGAAGTTAGAATTATAAAGAGATTGAAGGATTATACGCATTAAAAGATAAGAAAACAGCCTACAGTTCAGGTATTAGTCACATTTATAGTACGTTTTGATATTTAAATTATTAAGAGGTCTAAATGGCAATTAGTTACATATCTACCGTTTAACGTAATATTAAGGTAGAAGATTGATAATACAAAGTGTATCAATTATTAGAAGTATTCTAGTCTCCTTATCTCTACTAGCTAATCGGAAACATCTTATTTGTTCTGATTCATTGAATTGTTTTTGAGTTAAGTCAAATGCTAAATAAAAAATTGGAAATTATCATGTCAAACCATCCTTTACTTCCTCCTATACCTTTAGCTGGGCCACAGGGTAGACGGGAGGAGGTGTTACAAACACACCATCTGGAATGTAATATAAACTGATATATATTATATCTCAATTGTAGAATGGAATATATATTATGAAAACGAATTTTTTCTATGTAGCAGAAAACAAAAATCTTAAAGCACTAATTAAATGTATAGGATTTCAAAAGCTAAATCAATAACCAAATTCTTTCAATACAAAACGAAACAAAAACTAGTTAATGAATGATTTTTTTAACTTTTGTATTTATCATTTTCTAAGCCAAGAAGCAAATTAAAATTTCCATGTATTACCTAAAATATAGCAAACAGTTTTTTTCCAAATAAATCATTATAAAACAAATGTTTCACTCATTTTTTTAATCATTAAGATATTTGTACGTAAGGTTCTTAATTGTAGTTGTTTCCAAACATTTTTCTTCATAATAACTTATACTGTGAAAAAAGAAAATGCTCGAAAGAAATTAATGAGCCCAATACGTTTCAAGTACTTATTGAGTATTCAAATCAATACCTTAGTTTCTATATCTCATTTTGTATGATTTTAATGAGCTTTCCGGAAAATCAACAATCATTACTTGCAGGACAACCTTATTTGAATAAATTACACTTTAGCAAACAAAACCTTAGGACTTCTTTTATGGATCTTTTAATTTTTTTTAATTAATTTGGATTCACTTGGCAACAAAAAGTTATTTTTATATAATAGTTGATTAGAGGTTTTTTAAAGGAAATAATGCATTTTTTAGTTTATAGAAAAAAATAAGTTTCAATGTGATGTTAAAATCGATCGTTTCTAGTTCCAAAATTTGTCATATTAAAAAAAAATATATTATTTTTAAAGTGTCTTTTAATTAAAGTTTAATTTTACTGTAACTTAATTTACGAATGCTCATAATCTCAAAGTCATAGCGCTTCAGCACACCTGGCAAATCGGAAATAGTGAAGTTGTGAGATGACAGATGCGCCAAAAGAAATTTCTTCTATTTCATCCTATGTGATCTATTAAGCTTCGAAAAATATAAGTTTTTAAAAGTCAGAAAAAAATAATGTTGTGAACGCACTGAGTCATAGGAAAATATGTTGTTGGAAAAAAAAAACTCATGTAGGAACTTTAATGCAGGGAAAAAGTAATATATTGAGATTCAGTAGACATACACTGAACTTTTAAGTAAGCAATTCTTTTGTTATACGCATAAATGTCATAATACTTTAAAAAATATTCTCTGTGCTTTTAGACTGCTTACGCACACAAGTCATTTTAATTAGTGCAAAAAATATTGATATTACATTAAATATAAGTAGAAGACACACACACACACAACATTATTCGCTGAATGAATCCATATTCTGGCTTTCACTTTGTATCTATACTATCTGGTATACCCGTTCTTCATATGGGTGAATTGAAAAATTAAACAATACAGATTGAAGGATAAATAAGTTTTTATTAAATTAGTTTTACGTGAATTTCAAATTAAGCAAAAAAAAAAAAAACTTTTTGCATATCTCAACTGAAAAATGAACCATATTTGTTAAATTTTAAGTCTAATGGTCAAATAGCCGATAAAAAGATATTTTTTTTATTTATAACCTTCCGACACTCTCTTGGGGATCAGTTTTTGAAGAGAGAAACCTTCCTAAGCTAATCTCTGCTCAGCAAAAGTAACAGTGTAATGAACGCTTACAATAGTGTAAATAATTTATATCTGTATGTGTAATACTTTAATATTATTTTCTGTTGTAATTAGTTTACGTTAAAATTATAATACTCGCAAGCTATGACGTTCCTTACATTATAAAGGCGATTCAATAGAAACATAGCGAAATATTGGTGATAGAGCTAAGTTGGTATAATTTTTGAGCGACGATATTAGAAACCAGGTCATTGATTGAACGATGCCGAAGTTGATATGTTGTAGTGTCACCTGAAGGGGAGCTGCAACAAATATGGTAGCAGAAAAACCTTCTCCACAAAAAAAATACATATACCTTCCAATTTTCATAGTGAGAGGTTGAACGGTGTTGGAGTGACTCGACTTCAAAAAAAATATTTATTTACATATATATATATATAGATAGATAATTTTATCGGCCTTTTTTCAGAAAACAATCTTTATTTTTATCATTCTTCAGGTTTACTTTAACTTTTGTGAATTACAATTCTAGAAAAATTCGTTCAGAAATTATCGAGTTTTTATTGTATGCAAATAACTTTTGATAAATCTACATTTTCGCATTCATATTTCAAATCTATCGTTTAATACGACTGCTAAGAATTTTGCTCTTGGGGAAAAAAACTGGGTTTTATCTTTTCTTTTACAACGCAAGTGTTTTTTTTTTTTTACATATCTGCTTCTCTAGCGAAAATTTAAATGAAGTTCTGTGTGCATTTTGTGCACATAAAAAAATAATAATGGAAAGTATGGAATTTTACTTTTAAAATACATGCCACACATTTGCACGATGCATAAATTCAATTTCTTAAACTCTTGATATTTATTTAAGGGTCTAAGGACTCTTAAATTGCAAATTTTTCAATTTTTTGAAAAAAAAATATATGTTAAAGCCTCAACATTTCTGAGCATTTTGATACCAAAATGTTGGTGATACTGTAAAAAGTTCCGAAGTTATTGAGAAATAACTAGAGAAATTTAAACAAAATCCCTATCTCTTTCGTATCTTTAACTTCATTTTTCTCAAAACAACAAATTTTAGCTTGCACGCAGAAATTCTCAGGAACTATTTATGATATCTATTTGAAATTTCATACAAGTGTTCAAAATATGACTCTTCATAACTTATACTTCAATTTTCAAAAAAAAAATTTAATAATTTTTTTTTATTTGAATTTAAATTTATTTTTTTCTTAAAATTTTAAAATTTTTGTTGTAATTGTATCTAAAAAATATTTTTTTTTCTCTAAATTTTTTAAAAAATTGTATAATTTTAAAAGTGAACATTTTTATAACAAGTAAAGTTAATTTTGTAAATTTTGATCAATTTTGTACTTCAGAATCTTGCGCGCTGTAAAATGCTAATTTTCAAATTTTTGAAAAATTGTCCAATTTTATTTCCTTATAAATTTAAAAAAAATTCTCTCAAATTCTCCGGAAATTTGAGAACAAATGTAAATGTATGTGATTATCATGTGATAAAAATTTCAAATGATTGTTTTGCTTTATTGCTAAGTTACATTGGTTTCAAGAAGGATATTTTTTTCGAGTGCACAGATATAAGTTAAGGGTCGAGTTCACAGTTCGAGTTAAGGATCCTGAGACCCCTTAAATATTAAGGCACACATATTTTACATACTGGTTATATAGGAGTGTGTGCGTTAGCATATACATGATGAACAGCTTGAGACATAAAATAATTAGAATTGAAATATGTGCCTCAAAGAAAAATGCACGAATAAAATAAGACCTCAAAGGAAAATGTACGAATAAAGTCTTTAATACATTACTTTTTTATGCATTACTTCTATTATATGAAGGCAATTTCAGATTACTTTCCATGTGCTTTCAATTCAATTGCATTAAGTACAAACAATTTTGAATATATTAAAGTAATGGTTTCGCCCACTTAATCATATCTTGCACCTTTGTTTCATAATCAAATGTTACTATCCATTTTTTTTAGTTTTCTATGAATAAAGTATTTATTCCTAGTAAAATTTTGCATAATAATTTTTTCTAAGAAATCGATGGCATAAAATCAATTTTTAATTATAATATGTAAGCAATCAATTTTCCTATGATTCTCTTCTATCTACATTGGCGAGATGTTTGTATATTGTTAATTATAACGAAAATATCATAAATATTTGTCATAAGTTACATCATTAATGATTAACCTTTTACTGTGAAAATGGTCAAGCGAAGTCTGTCTAACAACTGCTATAATGTTGTTTAAAAGAATGTTTGCTTAAAAAATAGAAAACTGTTTCAAACTAAAAATTACCGTACAGGAGTGTATAAATCGAAGCAACAGAATTTTTTAAGCTAAATTGCAAAATCGGGTACAAAATTGCAGGTACGTCCAAGACACACTGGTTCTTATTCTCCATGCTTTATGATGTTTTTCGTTTTCCCCCCAATAAGGTACATTCTACAAGGGGAGTGCAAGGTCTTGGGGTCACTGATTTAATTTAAATTTTGTAGGATGGTAGACTTAGTTTCACTGGTGAGTTAGTTATATAGATATGGGAGCTACTATTTAATAATTGTTTAGATGTTTGCAATTGAACATGCAATTCACTTGTTAAATTTTGTTCTGCAGCAAAGGATTACACGTAATGAGTAATCCTGCTCTATTTCGATACTCAAGATGTTTTTCGAAGAAGTTTCATTTTCTTATGGCAAGTTTCACCATTGTTCGGACAATGAGGGGTAAGAAGCTAGTCATATTTTTATACTAACTCCTTAAATTTGATAAATGTTTTATTGTTTCACAATTTATTGTTTCCAGGACCAATTAATTGGTAGTTAAAGTACTTTTCTCCGGTTCTTGTGAAATGCTTTTGTTTTGTAATAAATACTATTCTGTACTTATACGAATGATTATGATAAAAATAAAACTCTTATAAGTTTCTAGTCAATAAAGACATTTGATTTCCATTTTATTTAAACTCCACTATGTATCCTTATATGTAAATGTAGGAACAAATTTGAGAAAAAGTTATTCACTGTTCACGGACTCGAACCCGGATCCTAACTATGAGAAACACCGATCCGTTGCTTCTACGCTAATCCCATTACGTGTAAACGTATGCTACAGAACTGAAATGTTGTTGTTGTTGTCGTGTCCTTCCCGCAGGGAAGGAATGAAAGTTGTCATTGCTGTGAGACAGGTTGGACTTCTAAACGATAGATGGCGACACCACCTATCTCCACCTCCACAATTTTGGCATGGAACTGAAGGGGGGATATTCTCCAGCCCCCTGCTCTCGTGGTTTCTGCTGCGACCGCCCACAAGACTTTCGGACCCACTGATTTAACGAGCACGTACTCCGTCTATACTCGGTGGTATTTAGTGGCATCGGGCATCGAACCCAGGCCCTCCGGTCTAGAGTCCGATGCTCCAACCACTAGGCTACCCACGGCCCTTACAGAACTGAATTCAATGTGTGAATTGAATCTTCAGTTGGAAATACCTAAAAAAATTGAGTGTAGTGACCCCTACAATCATATATCACCATCCAACAGGGAAACTTAATCTACCATTCTACAAAATTTGAGCTAAATCCTTGATCCCAAGACCTTGTACTCTCCTTGTTAGACACATATTTTCAAAATGCCGTGTTTAGTCAAATTCATAAAGCCCCAACCAGTTATTTAGCATACATTTGACTTCTTTCCGTGTGAGATCAAACGAAGCTCTTTCTTTCGTGGGCAGAGCTACTAAAACTAAGATATTTTTGATTGATCTCAAAAAAATTTGAATACAATTAACAACTCGTGTTCTCAATGTTCCTTAAATGAACCCAGGACTGCCGTGGAGTGGTATGAGTGGAATTGAAAAATAAATAAAGAAAAATGTAATCAATCGCAATTATAAACAATATAAAAATGCTTATGGATTGAAGCACTTTGTCCACAAACAGTATCAGTTAAAAGACTAAAGATAAAAGTTATCAAACAAGACCAAGGACGATGCCAATATAACTTCCTTAAATCAAACAATTATGAAAACCACAGTAAAATTCATAAATACATTTATTTAAAGCAAATTGGTCTGAGTTTTATTAATTTAAAAAAGTATAAGCATTTAAAAAAATATACATTTCATTTGGCGTATTGCTTGAAATTTTGGTTTTATTTTGCGCTCTTGTTCATTACCATGGATTCTACCACCAATTACAACCCCTGTTCTATGTTAATGTTAATACGTCAAACAAGCCTACGAGATCAAAATGTACATAATGATCTCATTATGCTCTCACTAATGGGTTAACATAATGGAAAGGATGTTGCATTACCTGGAGAAAACAAGAACGACCCATTGAGATAATACTTGATAACCATTCCCAGAAGAGATAATTCCCACATCTGTGTTTTGCTATTTAAAACATTCCTTCTTACAAAGAGATTGAATCACTAAAGATTTCTTTCTGGCAATAAAGTAAATCCCAAAATTGAATTCTGTCATTGGATGCATAAAACATAGCAAACTAATTATGGCCGAATTCAAATCAATTTGGAATTTAGATAATTTAGTTTTATTACGCAATTTGTTATTTTTTGAGAGAAAAATAATAAACTGATTGTGTGTGTGTGATTAGTTTTAATGGAGAAATAAATGTGTAAGAGAAAAAAAATATTTGAATTTTGTTGGTCTTCCCCAATGTATATATATATATATATATATATATATATATAGTAACATAAAATGAAAGAGATACATGGCATAATAAAATTGATAATACAAAATTATATCACTAACAAAGCTAGAAGATTTAAACCAGATTTCAAGAAATATAACTTTAAAAATGATGGAAAAGTCTATTGTAGCAGAATTAACTAAGCGTATGTATAACATGGAACATAATTAGAACTTTAAAATGTAAGAAGCCAAAAGAGTCAATAGACTAAAATGAAGACCTGTTATGATTTCTAAAGCTGTTGCTGAATTAGGACCAGCAAAAT
>BMAO01035151.1:0-20706 GCA_019973975.1 Trichonephila clavata
CGGACTTTACATCAGAAAATAGAGTTTGGTTGGAATAGGAGTTAGAAATTTTTCCCTGTTCATGACGTCTCCCCTGCCAAATATCCAAAAATGTGAAAATTTCTTATTGCAATAACTTTTGATCTAATTGAAATTTTGAAAAGCGCTACATGTATTCGCGATCAGCGTCGGATTTTACATCAGAAAATAGAGTTTGGTTGGAATAGGAGTTAGAAATTTTTTCCCTGTTCATGACGTCTCCCCTGCCAAATATCCAAAAATGTGAAAATTTTTATTGCAATAACTTTTGATCTAATTGAAATTTTGAAAAGCGCTACATGTATTCGCGATCAGCGTCGGATTTTACATCAGAAAATAGAGTTTGGTTGGAATAGGAGTTAGAAATTTTTTCCCTGTTCATGACGTCTCCCCTGCCAAATATCCAAAAAATGTGAAAATTTTTATTGCAATAACTTTTGATCTAATTGAAATTTTGAAAAGCGCTACATGTATTCGCGATCAGCGTCGGACTTTACATCAGAAAATAGAGTTTGGTTGGAATAGGAGTTAGAAATTTTTTCCCTGTTCATGACGTCTCCCCTGCCAAATATCCAAAAAATGTGAAAATTTTTATTGCAATAACTTTTGATCTAATTGAAATTTTGAAAAGCGCTACATGTATTCGCGATCAGCGTCGGACTTTACATCAGAAAATAGAGTTTGGTTGGAATAGGAGTTAGAAATTTTTTCCCTGTTCATGACGTCTCCCCTGCCAAATATCCAAAAAATGTGAAAATTTTTATTGCAATAACTTTTGATCTAATTGAAATTTTGAAAAGCGCTACATGTATTCGCGATCAGCGTCGGACTTTACATCAGAAAATAGAGTTTGGTTGGAATAGGAGTTAGAAATTTTTTCCCTGTTCATGACGTCTCCCCTGCCAAATATCCAAAAATGTGAAAATTTTTTATTGCAATAACTTTTGATCTAATTGAAATTTTGAAAAGCGCTACATGTATTCGCGATCAGCGTCGGATTTTACATCAGAAAATAGAGTTTGGTTGGAATAGGAGTTAGAAATTTTTTCCCTGTTCATGACGTCTCCCCTGCCAAATATCCAAAAAATGTGAAAATTTTTATTGCAATAACTTTTGATCTAATTGAAATTTTGAAAAGCGCTACATGTATTCGCGATCAGCGTCGGACTTTACATCAGAAAATAGAGTTTGGTTGGAATAGGAGTTAGAAATTTTTTCCCTGTTCATGACGTCTCCCCTGCCAAATATCCAAAAAATGTGAAAATTTTTATTGCAATAACTTTTGATCTAATTGAAATTTTGAAAAGCGCTACATGTATTCGCGATCAGCGTCGGACTTTACATCAGAAAATGGAGTTTGGTTGGAATAGGAGTTAGAAATTTTTTCCCTGTTCATGACGTCTCCCCTGCCAAATATCCAAAAAATGTGAAAATTTTTATTGCAATAACTTTTGATCTAATTGAAATTTTGAAAAGCGCTACATGTATTCGCGATCAGCGTCGGACTTTACATCAGAAAATAGAGTTTGGTTGGAATAGGAGTTAGAAATTTTTCCCTGTTCATGACGTCTCCCCTGCCAAATATCCAAAAAATGTGAAAATTTTTATTGCAATAACTTTTGATCTAATTGAAATTTTGAAAAGCGCTACATGTATTCGCGATCAGCGTCGGACTTTACATCAGAAAATAGAGTTTGGTTGGAATAGGAGTTAGAAATTTTTCCCTGTTCATGACGTCTCCCCTGCCAAATATCCAAAAAATGTGAAAATTTCTTATTGCAATAACTTTTGATCTAATTGAAATTTTGAAAAGCGCTACATGTATTCGCGATCAGCGTCGGACTTTACATCAGAAAATAGAGTTTGGTTGGAATAGGAGTTAGAAATTTTTCCCTGTTCATGACGTCTCCCCTGCCAAATATCCAAAAAATGTGAAAATTTTTATTGCAATAACTTTTGATCTAATTGAAATTTTGAAAAGCGCTACATGTATTCGCGATCAGCGTCGGATTTTACATCAGAAAATAGAGTTTGGTTGGAATAGGAGTTAGAAATTTTTTCCCTGTTCATGACGTCTCCCCTGCCAAATATCCAAAAAATGTGAAAATTTTTATTGCAATAACTTTTGATCTAATTGAAATTTTGAAAAGCGCTACATGTATTCGCGATCAGCGTCGGACTTTACATCAGAAAATAGAGTTTGGTTGGAATAGGAGTTAGAAATTTTTCCCTGTTCATGACGTCTCCCCTGCCAAATATCCAAAAAATGTGAAAATTTTTATTGCAATAACTTTTGATCTAATTGAAATTTTGAAAAGCGCTACATGTATTCGCGATCAGCGTCGGATTTTACATCAGAAAATAGAGTTTGGTTGGAATAGGAGTTAGAAATTTTTTCCCTGTTCATGACGTCTCCCCTGCCAAATATCCAAAAAAATGTGAAAATTTCTTATTGCAATAACTTTTGATTCTAATTGAAATTTTGAAAAGCGCTACATGTATTCGCGATCAGCGTCGGACTTTACATCAGAAAATAGAGTTTGGTTGGAATAGGAGTTAGAAATTTTTTCCCTGTTCATGACGTCTCCCCTGCCAAATATCCAAAAAATGTGAAAATTTTTTATTGCAATAACTTTTTGATCTAATTGAAATTTTGAAAAAGCGCTACATGTATTCGCGATCAGCGTCGGATTTTACATCAGAAAATGAGTTTGGTTGGAATAGGAGTTAGAAATTTTTTCCCTGTTCATGACGTCTCCCCTGCCAAATATCCAAAAAATGTGAAAATTTCTTATTGCAATAACTTTTGATCTAATTGAAATTTTGAAAAGCGCTACATGTATTCGCGATCAGCGTCGATTTTACATCAGAAAAATAGAGTTTGGTTGGAATAGGAGTTAGAAATTTTTTCCTGTTCATGACGTCTCCCCTGCCAAATATCCAAGAAATGTGAAAATTTCTTATTGCAATAACTTTTGATCTAATTGAAATTTTGAAAAGCGCTACATGTATTCGCGATCAGCGTCGGATTTTACATCAGAAAATAGAGTTTGGTTGGAATAGGAGTTAGAAATTTTTTCCCTGTTCATGACGTCTCCCCTGCCAAATATCCAAAAAATGTGAAAATTTTTATTGCAATAACTTTTGATCTAATTGAAATTTTGAAAAGCGCTACATGTATTCGCGATCAGCGTCGGATTTTACATCAGAAAATAGAGTTTGGTTGGAATAGGAGTTAGAAATTTTTTCCCTGTTCATGACGTCTCCCCTGCCAAATATCCAAGAAATGTGAAAATTTCTTATTGCAATAACTTTTGATCTAATTGAAATTTTGAAAAGCGCTACATGTATTCGCGATCAGCGTCGGATTTACATCAGAAAATAGAGTTTGGTTGGAATAGGAGTTAGAAATTTTTTCCCTGTTCATGACGTCTCCCCTGCCAAATATCCAAGAAATGTGAAAATTTCTTATTGCAATAACTTTTGATCTAATTGAAATTTTGAAAAGCGCTACATGTATTCGCGATCAGCGTCGGATTTTACATCAGAAAATAGAGTTTGGTTGGAATAGGAGTTAGAAATTTTTTCCCTGTTCATGACGTCTCCCCTGCCAAATATCCAAAAAATGTGAAAATTTTTATTGCAATAACTTTTGATCTAATTGAAATTTTGAAAAGCGCTACATGTATTCGCGATCAGCGTCGGACTTTACATCAGAAAATAGAGTTTGGTTGGAATAGGAGTTAGAAATTTTTTCCCTGTTCATGACGTCTCCCCTGCCAAATATCCAAAAATGTGAAAATTTTTATTGCAATAACTTTTGATCTAATTGAAATTTTGAAAAGCGCTACATGTATTCGCGATCAGCGTCGGATTTTACATCAGAAAATAGAGTTTGGTTGGAATAGGAGTTAGAAATTTTTTCCCTGTTCATGACGTCTCCCCTGCCAAATATCCAAGAAATGTGAAAATTTTTATTGCAATAACTTTTGATCTAATTGAAATTTTGAAAAGCGCTACATGTATTCGCGATCAGCGTCGGATTTTACATCAGAAAATAGAGTTTGGTTGGAATAGGAGTTAGAAATTTTTCCCTGTTCATGACGTCTCCCCTGCCAAATATCCAAGAAATGTGAAAATTTCTTATTGCAATAACTTTTGATCTAATTGAAATTTTGAAAAGCGCTACATGTATTCGCGATCAGCGTCGGATTTTACATCAGAAAATAGAGTTTGGTTGGAATAGGAGTTAGAAATTTTTTCCCTGTTCATGACGTCTCCCCTGCCAAATATCCAAGAAATGTGAAAATTTCTTATTGCAATAACTTTTGATCTAATTGAAATTTTGAAAAGCGCTACATGTATTCGCGATCAGCGTCGGATTTTACATCAGAAAATAGAGTTTGGTTGGAATAGGAGTTAGAAATTTTTTCCCTGTTCATGACGTCTCCCCTGCCAAATATCCAAAAAATGTGAAAATTTTTATTGCAATAACTTTTGATCTAATTGAAATTTTGAAAAGCGCTACATGTATTCGCGATCAGCGTCGGATTTTACATCAGAAAATAGAGTTTGGTTGGAATAGGAGTTAGAAATTTTTCCCTGTTCATGACGTCTCCCCTGCCAAATATCCAAGAAATGTGAAAATTTCTTATTGCAATAACTTTTGATCTAATTGAAATTTTGAAAAGCGCTACATGTATTCGCGATCAGCGTCGGATTTTACATCAGAAAATAGAGTTTGGTTGGAATAGGAGTTAGAAATTTTTTCCCTGTTCATGACGTCTCCCCTGCCAAATATCCAAGAAATGTGAAAATTTTTATTGCAATAACTTTTGATCTAATTGAAATTTTGAAAAGCGCTACATGTATTCGCGATCAGCGTCGGATTTTACATCAGAAAATAGAGTTTGGTTGGAATAGGAGTTAGAAATTTTTTCCCTGTTCATGACGTCTCCCCTGCCAAATATCCAAGAAATGTGAAAATTTCTTATTGCAATAACTTTTGATCTAATTGAAATTTTGAAAAGCGCTACATGTATTCGCGATCAGCGTCGGATTTTACATCAGAAAATAGAGTTTGGTTGGAATAGGAGTTAGAAATTTTTTCCCTGTTCATGACGTCTCCCCTGCCAAATATCCAAAAATGTGAAAATTTCTTATTGCAATAACTTTTGATCTAATTGAAATTTTGAAAAGCGCTACATGTATTCGCGATCAGCGTCGGATTTTACATCAGAAAATAGAGTTTGGTTGGAATAGGAGTTAGAAATTGTTTCCCTGTTCATGACGTCTCCCCTGCCAAATATCCAAAAAATGTGAAAATTTTTATTGCAATAACTTTTGATCTAATTGAAATTTTGAAAAGTGCTACATGTATTCGTGATCAGCGTCGGACTTTACATCAGAAAATAGAGTTTGGTTGGAATAGGAGTTAGAAATTTTTTCCCTGTTCATGACGTCTCCCCTGCCAAATATCCAAGAAATGTGAAAATTTCTTATTGCAATAACTTTTGATCTAATTGAAATTTTGAAAAGCGCTACATGTATTCGCGATCAGCGTCGGATTTTACATCAGAAAATAGAGTTTGGTTGGAATAGGAGTTAGAAATTTTTTCCCTGTTCATGACGTCTCCCCTGCCAAATATCCAAAAAATGTGAAAATTTTTATTGCAATAACTTTTGATCTAATTGAAATTTTGAAAAGCGCTACATGTATTCGTGATCAGCGTCGGACTTTACATCAGAAAATAGAGTTTGGTTGGAATAGGAGTTAGAAATTTTTCCCTGTTCATGACGTCTCCCCTGCCAAATATCCAAGAAATGTGAAAATTTCTTATTGCAATAACTTTTGATCTAATTGAAATTTTGAAAAGCGCTACATGTATTCGCGATCAGCGTCGGATTTTACATCAGAAAATAGAGTTTGGTTGGAATAGGAGTTAGAAATTTTTTCCCTGTTCATGACGTCTCCCCTGCCAAATATCCAAGAAATGTGAAAATTTCTTATTGCAATAACTTTTGATCTAATTGAAATTTTGAAAAGCGCTACATGTATTCGCGATCAGCGTCGGATTTTACATCAGAAAATAGAGTTTGGTTGGAATAGGAGTTAGAAATTTTTTCCCTGTTCATGACGTCTCCCTGCCAAATATCCAAGAAAATGTGAAAAATTTCTTATTGCAATAACTTTTGATCTAATTGAAATTTTGAAAAGCGCTACATGTATTCGCGATCAGCGTCGGATTTTACATCAGAAAATAGAGTTTGGTTGGAATAGGAGTTAGAAAATTTTTCCCTGTTCATGACGTTCTCCCCTGCCAAATATCCAAGAAATGTGAAAAATTTTTTATTGCAATAACTTTTGATCTAATTGAAATTTTGAAAAGCGCTACATGTATTCGCGATCAGCGTCGGATTTTACATCAGAAAATAGAGTTTGGTTGGAATAGGAGTTAGAAATTTTTTCCCTGTTCATGACGTCTCCCCTGCCAAATATCCAAAAATGTGAAAATTTTTATTGCAATAACTTTTGATCTAATTGAAAATTTTGAAAAGTGCGCTACATGTATTCGCGATCAGCGTCGGATTTTACATCAGAAAATAGAGTTTGGTTGGAATAGGAGTTATAAATTTTTTCCCTGTTCATGACGTCTCCCCTGCCAAATATCCAAGAAATGTGAAAATTTCTTATTGCAATAACTTTTTGATCTAATTGAAATTTTTGAAAAGCGCTACATGTATTCGCGATCAGCGTCGGATTTTACATCAGAAAATAGAGTTTGGTTGGAATAGGAGTTAGAAAATTTTTCCCTGTTCATGACGTCTCCCCTGCCAAATATCCAAAAATGTGAAAATTTTTATTGCAATAACTTTTGATCTAATTGAAATTTTGAAAAGCGCTACATGTATTCGCGATCAGCGTCGGATTTACATCAGAAAATAGAGTTTGGTTGGAATAGGAGTTAGAAATTTTTTCCCTGTTCATGACGTCTCCCCTGCCAAATATCCAAGAAATGTGAAAATTTTTATTGCAATAACTTTTGATCTAATTGAAATTTTGAAAAGCGCTACATGTATTCGCGATCAGCGTCGGACTTTACATCAGAAAATAGAGTTTGGTTGGAATAGGAGTTAGAAATTTTTTCCCTGTTCATGACGTCTCCCCTGCCAAATATCCAAAAAATGTGAAAATTTTTATTGCAATAACTTTTGATCTAATTGAAATTTTGAAAAGCGCTACATGTATTCGCGATCAGCGTCGGACTTTACATCAGAAAATAGAGTTTGGTTGGAATAGGAGTTAGAAATTTTTTCCCTGTTCATGACGTCTCCCTGCCAAATATCCAAAAATGTGAAAATTTTTATTGCAATAACTTTTGATCTAATTGAAATTTTGAAAAGCGCTACATGTATTCGCGATCAGCGTCGGACTTTACATCAGAAAATAGAGTTTGGTTGGAATAGGAGTTAGAAATTTTTTCCCTGTTCATGACGTCTCCCCTGCCAAATATCCAAAAATGTGAAAATTTTTATTGCAATAACTTTTGATCTAATTGAAATTTTGAAAAGCGCTACATGTATTCGCGATCAGCGTCGGACTTTACATCAGAAAATAGAGTTTGGTTGGAATAGGAGTTAGAAATTTTTTCCCTGTTCATGACGTCTCCCCTGCCAAATATCCAAAAATGTGAAAATTTTTATTGCAATAACTTTTGATCTAATTGAAATTTTGAAAAGCGCTACATGTATTCGCGATCAGCGTCGGATTTTACATCAGAAAATAGAGTTTGGTTGGAATAGGAGTTAGAAATTTTTTCCCTGTTCATGACGTCTCCCCTGCCAAATATCCAAAAAATGTGAAAATTTTTATTGCAATAACTTTTGATCTAATTGAAATTTTGAAAAGCGCTACATGTATTCGCGATCAGCGTCGGATTTTACATCAGAAAATAGAGTTTGGTTGGAATAGGAGTTAGAAATTTTTCCTGTTCATGACGTCTCCCCTGCCAAATATCCAAAAATGTGAAAATTTCTTATTGCAATAACTTTTGATCTAATTGAAATTTTGAAAAGCGCTACATGTATTCGCGATCAGCGTCGGATTTACATCAGAAAATAGAGTTTGGTTGGAATAGGAGTTAGAAATTTTTTCCCTGTTCATGACGTCTCCCCTGCCAAATATCCAAAAATGTGAAAATTTTTATTGCAATAACTTTTGATCTAATTGAAATTTTGAAAAGCGCTACATGTATTCGCGATCAGCGTCGGACTTTACATCAGAAAATAGAGTTTGGTTGGAATAGGAGTTAGAAATTTTTTCCCTGTTCATGACGTCTCCCCTGCCAAATATCCAAAAATGTGAAAATTTTTATTGCAATAACTTTTGATCTAATTGAAATTTTGAAAAGCGCTACATGTATTCGCGATCAGCGTCGGACTTTACATCAGAAAATAGAGTTTGGTTGGAATAGGAGTTAGAAATTTTTTCCCTGTTCATGACGTCTCCCCTGCCAAATATCCAAAAATGTGAAAATTTTTATTGCAATAACTTTTGATCTAATTGAAATTTTGAAAAGCGCTACATGTATTCGCGATCAGCGTCGGACTTTACATCAGAAAATAGAGTTTGGTTGGAATAGGAGTTAGAAATTTTTTCATGACGTCTCCCCTGCCAAATATCCAAAAATGTGAAAATTTTTATTGCAATAACTTTTGATCTAATTGAAATTTTGAAAAGCGCTACATGTATTCGCGATCAGCGTCGGATTTTACATCAGAAAATAGAGTTTGGTTGGAATAGGAGTTAGAAATTTTTTCCCTGTTCATGACGTCTCCCCTGCCAAATATCCAAAAAATGTGAAAATTTTTATTGCAATAACTTTTGATCTAATTGAAATTTTGAAAAGCGCTACATGTATTCGCGATCAGCGTCGGATTTACATCAGAAAATAGAGTTTGGTTGGAATAGGAGTTAGAAATTTTTTCCCTGTTCATGACGTCTCCCCTGCCAAATATCCAAAAATGTGAAAATTTTTATTGCAATAACTTTTGATCTAATTGAAATTTTGAAAAGCGCTACATGTATTCGCGATCAGCGTCGGACTTTACATCAGAAAATAGAGTTTGGTTGGAATAGGAGTTAGAAATTTTTTCCCTGTTCATGACGTCTCCCCTGCCAAATATCCAAAAAATGTGAAAATTTTTATTGCAATAACTTTTGATCTAATTGAAATTTTGAAAAGCGCTACATGTATTCGCGATCAGCGTCGGACTTTACATCAGAAAATAGAGTTTGGTTGGAATAGGAGTTAGAAATTTTTTCCCTGTTCATGACGTCTCCCCTGCCAAATATCCAAAAAATGTGAAAATTTTTATTGCAATAACTTTTGATCTAATTGAAATTTTGAAAAGCGCTACATGTATTCGCGATCAGCGTCGGATTTACATCAGAAAATAGAGTTTGGTTGGAATAGGAGTTAGAAATTTTTTCCCTGTTCATGACGTCTCCCCTGCCAAATATCCAAAAAATGTGAAAATTTTTATTGCAATAACTTTTGATCTAATTGAAATTTTGAAAAGCGCTACATGTATTCGCGATCAGCGTCGGACTTTACATCAGAAAATAGAGTTTGGTTGGAATAGGAGTTAGAAATTTTTTCCCTGTTCATGACGTCTCCCCTGCCAAATATCCAAAAATGTGAAAATTTCTTATTGCAATAACTTTTGATCTAATTGAAATTTTGAAAAGCGCTACATGTATTCGCGATCAGCGTCGGACTTTACATCAGAAAATAGAGTTTGGTTGGAATAGGAGTTAGAAATTTTTTCCCTGTTCATGACGTCTCCCCTGCCAAATATCCAAAAAATGTGAAAATTTTTATTGCAATAACTTTTGATCTAATTGAAATTTTGAAAAGCGCTACATGTATTCGCGATCAGCGTCGGACTTTACATCAGAAAATAGAGTTTGGTTGGAATAGGAGTTAGAAATTTTTTCCCTGTTCATGACGTCTCCCCTGCCAAATATCCAAAAATGTGAAAATTTTTATTGCAATAACTTTTGATCTAATTGAAATTTTGAAAAGCGCTACATGTATTCGCGATCAGCGTCGGATTTTACATCAGAAAATAGAGTTTGGTTGGAATAGGAGTTAGAAATTTTTTCCCTGTTCATGACGTCTCCCCTGCCAAATATCCAAAAATGTGAAAATTTTTATTGCAATAACTTTTGATCTAATTGAAATTTTGAAAAGCGCTACATGTATTCGCGATCAGCGTCGGACTTTACATCAGAAAATAGAGTTTGGTTGGAATAGGAGTTAGAAATTTTTTCCCTGTTCATGACGTCTCCCCTGCCAAATATCCAAAAAATGTGAAAATTTTTATTGCAATAACTTTTGATCTAATTGAAATTTTGAAAAGCGCTACATGTATTCGCGATCAGCGTCGGACTTTACATCAGAAAATAGTTTGGTTGGAATAGGAGTTAGAAATTTTTCCCTGTTCATGACGTCTCCCCTGCCAAATATCCAAAAATGTGAAAATTTTTATTGCAATAACTTTTGATCTAATTGAAATTTTGAAAAGCGCTACATGTATTCGCGATCAGCGTCGGACTTTACATCAGAAAATAGAGTTTGGTTGGAATAGGAGTTAGAAATTTTTTCCCTGTTCATGACGTCTCCCCTGCCAAATATCCAAAAAATGTGAAAATTTTTATTGCAATAACTTTTGATCTAATTGAAATTTTGAAAAGCGCTACATGTATTCGCGATCAGCGTCGGATTTTACATCAGAAAATGGAGTTTGGTTGGAATAGGAGTTAGAAATTTTTTCCCTGTTCATGACGTCTCCCCTGCCAAATATCCAAAAAATGTGAAAATTTTTATTGCAATAACTTTTGATCTAATTGAAATTTTGAAAAGCGCTACATGTATTCGCGATCAGCGTCGGACTTTACATCAGAAAATAGAGTTTGGTTGGAATAGGAGTTAGAAATTTTTCCCTGTTCATGACGTCTCCCCTGCCAAATATCCAAAAATGTGAAAATTTTTATTGCAATAACTTTTGATCTAATTGAAATTTTGAAAAGCGCTACATGTATTCGCGATCAGCGTCGGACTTTACATCAGAAAATAGAGTTTGGTTGGAATAGGAGTTAGAAATTTTTTCCCTGTTCATGACGTCTCCCCTGCCAAATATCCAAAAAATGTGAAAATTTTTATTGCAATAACTTTTGATCTAATTGAAATTTTGAAAAGCGCTACATGTATTCGCGATCAGCGTCGGACTTTACATCAGAAAATAGAGTTTGGTTGGAATAGGAGTTAGAAATTTTTTCCCTGTTCATGACGTCTCCCCTGCCAAATATCCAAAAATGTGAAAATTTTTATTGCAATAACTTTTGATCTAATTGAAATTTTGAAAAGCGCTACATGTATTCGCGATCAGCGTCGGACTTTACATCAGAAAATAGAGTTTGGTTGGAATAGGAGTTAGAAATTTTTTCCCTGTTCATGACGTCTCCCCTGCCAAATATCCAAAAATGTGAAAATTTTTATTGCAATAACTTTTGATCTAATTGAAATTTTGAAAAGCGCTACATGTATTCGCGATCAGCGTCGGACTTTACATCAGAAAATAGAGTTTGGTTGGAATAGGAGTTAGAAATTTTTTCCCTGTTCATGACGTCTCCCCTGCCAAATATCCAAAAAATGTGAAAATTTTTATTGCAATAACTTTTGATCTAATTGAAATTTTGAAAAGCGCTACATGTATTCGCGATCAGCGTCGGACTTTACATCAGAAAATAGAGTTTGGTTGGAATAGGAGTTAGAAATTTTTTCCCTGTTCATGACGTCTCCCCTGCCAAATATCCAAAAAATGTGAAAATTTTTATTGCAATAACTTTTGATCTAATTGAAATTTTGAAAAGCGCTACATGTATTCGCGATCAGCGTCGGACTTTACATCAGAAAATAGAGTTTGGTTGGAATAGGAGTTAGAAATTTTTCCCTGTTCATGACGTCTCCCCTGCCAAATATCCAAAAAATGTGAAAATTTTTATTGCAATAACTTTTGATCTAATTGAAATTTTGAAAAGCGCTACATGTATTCGCGATCAGCGTCGGACTTTACATCAGAAAATAGAGTTTGGTTGGAATAGGAGTTAGAAATTTTTTCCCTGTTCATGACGTCTCCCCTGCCAAATATCCAAAAATGTGAAAATTTTTATTGCAATAACTTTTGATCTAATTGAAATTTTGAAAAGCGCTACATGTATTCGCGATCAGCGTCGGACTTTACATCAGAAAATAGAGTTTGGTTGGAATAGGAGTTAGAAATTTTTTCCCTGTTCATGACGTCTCCCCTGCCAAATATCCAAAAAATGTGAAAATTTTTATTGCAATAACTTTTGATCTAATTGAAATTTTGAAAAGCGCTACATGTATTCGCGATCAGCGTCGGACTTTACATCAGAAAATAGAGTTTGGTTGGAATAGGAGTTAGAAATTTTTTCCCTGTTCATGACGTCTCCCCTGCCAAATATCCAAAAAATGTGAAATTTTTATTGCAATAACTTTTGATCTAATTGAAATTTTGAAAAGCGCTACATGTATTCGCGATCAGCGTCGGATTTACATCAGAAAATAGAGTTTGGTTGGAATAGGAGTTAGAAATTTTTTCCCTGTTCATGACGTCTCCCCTGCCAAATATCCAAAAAATGTGAAAATTTTTATTGCAATAACTTTTGATCTAATTGAAATTTTGAAAAGCGCTACATGTATTCGCGATCAGCGTCGGACTTTACATCAGAAAATAGAGTTTGGTTGGAATAGGAGTTAGAAATTTTTTCCCTGTTCATGACGTCTCCCCTGCCAAATATCCAAAAATGTGAAAATTTTTATTGCAATAACTTTTGATCTAATTGAAATTTTGAAAAGCGCTACATGTATTCGCGATCAGCGTCGGACTTTACATCAGAAAATAGAGTTTGGTTGGAATAGGAGTTAGAAATTTTTCCCTGTTCATGACGTCTCCCCTGCCAAATATCCAAAAAATGTGAAAATTTTTATTGCAATAACTTTTGATCTAATTGAAATTTTGAAAAGCGCTACATGTATTCGCGATCAGCGTCGGACTTTACATCAGAAAATAGAGTTTGGTTGGAATAGGAGTTAGAAATTTTTTCCCTGTTCATGACGTCTCCCCTGCCAAATATCCAAAAAATGTGAAAATTTTTATTGCAATAACTTTTGATCTAATTGAAATTTTGAAAAGCGCTACATGTATTCGCGATCAGCGTCGGACTTTACATCAGAAAATAGAGTTTGGTTGGAATAGGAGTTAGAAATTTTTTCCCTGTTCATGACGTCTCCCCTGCCAAATATCCAAAAAATGTGAAAATTTTTATTGCAATAACTTTTGATCTAATTGAAATTTTGAAAAGCGCTACATGTATTCGCGATCAGCGTCGGACTTTACATCAGAAAATAGAGTTTGGTTGGAATAGGAGTTAGAAATTTTTTCCCTGTTCATGACGTCTCCCCTGCCAAATATCCAAAAAATGTGAAAATTTTTATTGCAATAACTTTTGATCTAATTGAAATTTTGAAAAGCGCTACATGTATTCGCGATCAGCGTCGGACTTTACATCAGAAAATGAGTTTGGTTGGAATAGGAGTTAGAAATTTTTTCCCTGTTCATGACGTCTCCCCTGCCAAATATCCAAAAAATGTGAAAATTTTTATTGCAATAACTTTTGATCTAATTGAAATTTTGAAAAGCGCTACATGTATTCGCGATCAGCGTCGGACTTTACATCAGAAAATAGAGTTTGGTTGGAATAGGAGTTAGAAATTTTTCCCTGTTCATGACGTCTCCCCTGCCAAATATCCAAAAATGTGAAAATTTTTATTGCAATAACTTTTGATCTAATTGAAATTTTGAAAAGCGCTACATGTATTCGCGATCAGCGTCGGACTTTACATCAGAAAATAGAGTTTGGTTGGAATAGGAGTTAGAAATTTTTTCCCTGTTCATGACGTCTCCCCTGCCAAATATCCAAAAAATGTGAAATTTTTATTGCAATAACTTTTGATCTAATTGAAATTTTGAAAAGCGCTACATGTATTCGCGATCAGCGTCGGACTTTACATCAGAAAATAGAGTTTGGTTGGAATAGGAGTTAGAAATTTTTTCCCTGTTCATGACGTCTCCCCTGCCAAATATCCAAAAAATGTGAAAATTTTTATTGCAATAACTTTTGATCTAATTGAAATTTTGAAAAGCGCTACATGTATTCGCGATCAGCGTCGGACTTTACATCAGAAAATAGAGTTTGGTTGGAATAGGAGTTAGAAATTTTTTCCCTGTTCATGACGTCTCCCCTGCCAAATATCCAAAAAATGTGAAAATTTTTATTGCAATAACTTTTGATCTAATTGAAATTTTGAAAAGCGCTACATGTATTCATCAGCGTCGGACTTTACATCAGAAAATGAGTTTGGTTGGAATAGGAGTTAGAAATTTTTTCCCTGTTCATGACGTCTCCCCTGCCAAATATCCAAAAAATGTGAAAATTTTTATTGCAATAACTTTTGATCTAATTGAAATTTTGAAAAGCGCTACATGTATTCGCGATCAGCGTCGGACTTTACATCAGAAAATGAGTTTGGTTGGAATAGGAGTTAGAAATTTTTTCCCTGTTCATGACGTCTCCCCTGCCAAATATCCAAAAATGTGAAAATTTTTATTGCAATAACTTTTGATCTAATTGAAATTTTGAAAAGCGCTACATGTATTCGCGATCAGCGTCGGACTTTACATCAGAAAATAGAGTTTGGTTGGAATAGGAGTTAGAAATTTTTTCCCTGTTCATGACGTCTCCCCTGCCAAATATCCAAAAAATGTGAAAATTTTTATTGCAATAACTTTTGATCTAATTGAAATTTTGAAAAGCGCTACATGTATTCGCGATCAGCGTCGGACTTTACATCAGAAAATAGAGTTTGGTTGGAATAGGAGTTAGAAATTTTTTCCCTGTTCATGACGTCTCCCCTGCCAAATATCCAAAAAATGTGAAAATTTTTATTGCAATAACTTTTGATCTAATTGAAATTTTGAAAAGCGCTACATGTATTCGCGATCAGCGTCGGACTTTACATCAGAAAATAGAGTTTGGTTGGAATAGGAGTTAGAAATTTTTTCCCTGTTCATGACGTCTCCCCTGCCAAATATCCAAAAAATGTGAAAATTTTTATTGCAATAACTTTTGATCTAATTGAAATTTTGAAAAGCGCTACATGTATTCGCGATCAGCGTCGGACTTTACATCAGAAAATAGAGTTTGGTTGGAATAGGAGTTAGAAATTTTTTCCCTGTTCATGACGTCTCCCCTGCCAAATATCCAAAAAATGTGAAAATTTTTATTGCAATAACTTTTGATCTAATTGAAATTTTGAAAAGCGCTACATGTATTCGCGATCAGCGTCGGACTTTACATCAGAAAATGGAGTTTGGTTGGAATAGGAGTTAGAAATTTTTTCCCTGTTCATGACGTCTCCCCTGCCAAATATCCAAAAATGTGAAAATTTTTATTGCAATAACTTTTGATCTAATTGAAATTTTGAAAAGCGCTACATGTATTCGCGATCAGCGTCGGACTTTACATCAGAAAATAGAGTTTGGTTGGAATAGGAGTTAGAAATTTTTTCCCTGTTCATGACGTCTCCCCTGCCAAATATCCAAAAATGTGAAAATTTTTATTGCAATAACTTTTGATCTAATTGAAATTTTGAAAAGCGCTACATGTATTCGCGATCAGCGTCGGACTTTACATCAGAAAATTGAGTTTGGTTGGAATAGGAGTTAGAAATTTTTTCCCTGTTCATGACGTCTCCCCTGCCAAATATCCAAAAAATGTGAAAATTTTTATTGCAATAACTTTTGATCTAATTGAAATTTTGAAAAGCGCTACATGTATTCGCGATCAGCGTCGGATTTACATCAGAAAATAGAGTTTGGTTGGAATAGGAGTTAGAAATTTTTTCCCTGTTCATGACGTCTCCCCTGCCAAATATCCAAAAATGTGAAAATTTTTATTGCAATAACTTTTGATCTAATTGAAATTTTGAAAAGCGCTACATGTATTCGCGATCAGCGTCGGACTTTACATAAGAAAATAGAGTTTGGTTGGAATAGGAGTTAGAAATTTTTTCCCTGTTCATGACGTCTCCCCTGCCAAATATCCAAAAAATGTGAAAATTTTTATTGCAATAACTTTTGATCTAATTGAAATTTTGAAAAGCGCTACATGTATTCGCGATCAGCGTCGGACTTTACATCAGAAAAAGAGTTTGGTTGGAATAGGAGTTAGAAATTTTTTCCCTGTTCATGACGTCTCCCCTGCCAAATATCCAAAAAATGTGAAAATTTTTATTGCAATAACTTTTGATCTAATTGAAATTTTGAAAAGCGCTACATGTATTCGCGATCAGCGTCGGACTTTACATCAGAAAATAGAGTTTGGTTGGAATAGGAGTTAGAAATTTTTTCCCTGTTCATGACGTCTTCCCCTGCCAAATATCCAAAAAATGTGAAAATTTCTTATTGCAATAACTTTTGATCTAATTGAAATTTTGAAAAGCGCTACATGTATTCGCGATCAGCGTCGGATTTTACATCAGAAAATAGAGTTTGGTTGGAATAGGAGTTAAGAAATTGTTTCCCTGTTCATGACGTCTCCCCTGCCAAATATCCAAAAAATGTGAAAATTTCTTATTGCAATAACTTTTGATCTAATTGAAATTTTGAAAAGCGGTACATGTATTCGCGATCAGCGTCGGATTTTACATCAGAAAATAGAGTTTTGTTTGAATAGGAGTTAGAAATTTTTTCCCTGTTCATGACGTCTCCCCTGCCAAATATCCAAAAAATGTGAAAATTTCTTTATTGCAATAACTTTTGATCTAATTGAAATTTTGAAAAGCGCTACATTGTATTCGCGATCAGCGTCGGATTTTACATCAGAAAATAGAGTTTGGTTGGAATAGGAGTTAGAAATTTTTTCCCTGTTCATGACGTCTCCCCTGCCAAATATCCAAAGAAATGTGAAAATTTCTTATTGCAATAACTTTTGATCTAATTGAAATTTTGAAAAGCGCTACATGTATTCCGGATCAGCGTCGGACTTTACATCAGAAAATAGAGTTTGGTTGGAATAGGAGTTAGAAATTTTTCCCTGTTCATGACGTCTCCCCTGCCAAATATCCAAGAAAATGTGAAATTTCTTATTGCAATAACTTTTGATCTAATTGAATTTTTGAAAAGCGCTACATGTATTCGCGATCAGCGTCGGATTTTACATCAGAAAATAGAGTTTGGTTGGAATAGGAGTTAGAAATTTTTCCCTGTTCATGACGTCTCCCCTGCCAAATATCCAAAAAATGTGAAAATTTTTTATTGCCAATAACTTTTGATCTAATTGAAATTTTGAAAAGCGCTACATGTATTCGCGATCAGCGTTCGGATTTACATTCAGAAAATAGAGTTTGGTTGGAATAGGAGTTAGAAATTTTTTCCCTGTTCATGACGTCTCCCCTGCCAAATATCCAAAAATGTGAAAATTTTTATTGCAATAACTTTTGATCTAATTGAAATTTTGAAAAGCGCTACATGTATTCGCGATCAGCGTCGGACTTTACATCAGAAAATAGAGTTTGGTTGGAATAGGAGTTAGAAATTTTTTCCCTGTTCATGACGTCTCCCCTGCCAAATATCCAAAAAATGTGAAAATTTTTATTGCAATAACTTTTGATCTAATTGAAATTTTGAAAAAGCTACATCAGCGTCGGACTTTACATAGAAAATGAGTTTGGTTGGAATAGGAGTTAGAAATTTTTTCCCTGTTCATGACGTCTCCCCTGCCAAATATCCAAAAAATGTGAAAATTTCTTATTGCAATTAACTTTTGATCTAATTGAAATTTTGAAAAAGCGCTACATGTATTCGTGATCAGCGTCGGACTTTACATCAGAAAATAGAGTTTGGTTGGAATAGGAGTTAGAAATTTTTTCCCTGTTCATGACGTCTCCCCTGCCAAATATCCAAGAAATGTGAAAATTTCTTATTGCAATAACTTTTGATCTAAATTGAAATTTTGAAAAGCGCTACATGTATTCGCGATCAGCGTCGGACTTTTACATCAGAAAATAGAGTTTGGTTGGAATAGGAGTTAGAAATTTTTTCCCTGTTCATGACGTCTCCCCTGCCAAATATCCAAAAAATGTGAAAATTTTTATTGCAATAACTTTTGATCTAATTGAAATTTTTAAAAAGAGCTACATGTATTCGTGATCAGCGTCGGACTTTACATAAGAAAATTGAGTTTGGTTGGAATAGGAGTTAGAAATTTTTCCCTGTTCATGACGTCTCCCCTGCCAAATATCCAAAAAATGTGAAAATTTTATTGCAATAACTTTTGATCTAATTGAAATTTTGAAAAGCGCTACATGTATTCGCGATCAGCGTCGGATTTTACATCAGAAAATAGAGTTTGGTTGGAATAGGAGTTAGAAAATTTTTTCCCTGTTCATGACGTCTCCCCTGCCAAATATCCAAAAAATGTGAAAATTTTTATTGCAATAACTTTTGATCTAATTGAAATTTTGAAAAGCGCTACATGTATTCGCGATCAGCGTCGGATTTTACATCAGAAAATAGAGTTTGGTTGGAATAGGAGTTAGAAATTTTTTCCCTGTTCATGACGTCTCCCCTGCCAAATATCCAAGAAATGTGAAAATTTTTATTGCAATAACTTTTGATCTAATTGAAATTTTTGAAAAGAGCTACATGTATTCGTGATCAGCGTCGGACTTTTACATAAGAAAATGAGTTTGGTTGGAATAGGAGTTAGAAATTTTTCCCTGTTCATTGACGTCTCCCCTGCCAAATATCCAAGAAATGTGAAAATTTTTTATTGCAATAACTTTTGATCTAATTGAAATTTTGAAAAGGCTACATGTATTCGCGATCAGCGTCGATTTTACATCAGAAAATAGAGTTTGGTTGGAATAGGAGTTAGAAATTTTTTCCCTGTTCATGACGTCTCCCCTGCCAAATATCCAAAAATGTGAAAATTTTTATTGCAATAACTTTTGATCTAATTGAAATTTTGAAAAAGCGCTACATGTATTTCGCGATCAGCGTCGGATTTACATCAGAAAATAGAGTTTGGTTGGAATAGGAGTTAGAAATTTTTCCCTGTTCATTGACGTCTCCCCTGCCAAATATCCAAAAAATGTGAAAAATTTCTTATTGCAATAACTTTTGATCTAATTGAAATTTTGAAAAGCGCTACATGTATTCGCGATCAGCGTCGGACTTTACATCAGAAAATATAGTTTGGTTGGAATAGGAGTTAGAAATTTTTTCCCTGTTCATGACGTCTCCCCTGCCAAATATCCAAAAAATGTGAAAATTTTTTATTGCAATAACTTTTGATCTAATTGAAATTTTGAAAAAGCGCTACATGTATTCGCGATCAGCGTCGGACTTTACATCAGAAAATAGAGTTTGGTTGGAATAGGAGTTAGAAATTTTTTCCCTGTTCATGACGTCTCCCCTGCCAAATATCCAAAAAATGTGAAAATTTTTATTGCAATAACTTTTGATCTAATTGAAATTTGAAAAGCGCTACATGTATTCGCGATCAGCGTCGGACTTTACATCAGAAAATAGAGTTTGGTTGAATAGGAGTTAGAAATTTTTCCCTGTTCATGACGTCTCCCCTGCCAAATATCCAAAAATGTGAAAATTTTTATTGCAATAACTTTTGATCTAATTGAAATTTGAAAAGCGCTACATGTATTCGCGATCAGCGTCGGACTTTACATCAGAAAATAGAGTTTGGTTGGAATAGGAGTTAGAAATTTTTCCCTGTTCATGACGTCTCCCTGCCAAATATCCAAAAAATGTGAAAATTTTATTGCAATAACTTTTGATCTAATTGAAATTTTGAAAAGCGCTACATGTATTCGCGATCAGCGTCGGATTTACATCAGAAAATAGAGTTTGGTTGGAATAGGAGTTAGAAATTTTTCCTGTTCATGACGTCTCCCCTGCCAAATATCCAAAAAATGTGAAATTTTTATTGCAATAACTTTGATCTAATTGAAATTTTGAAAGAGCTACATGTATTCGGATCAGCGTCGGATTTACATCAGAAAATAGAGTTTGGTTGGAATAGGAGTTAGAAATTTTTCCCTGTTCATGACGTCTCCCTGCCAAAATCCAAAAAATGTGAAATTTTATTGCAATAACTTTTGATCTAATTGAAATTTTAAAAGAGCTACATGTATCGTGATCAGCGTCGGACTTTACATCAGAAAATAGAGTTTGGTTGGAATAGGAGTTAGAAATTTTTCCCTGTTCATGACGTCTCCCCTGCCAAATATCCAAAAATGTGAAAATTTTTATTGCAATAACTTTTGATCTAATTGGAAATTTTGAAAAGCGCTACATGTATTCGCGATCAGCGTCGGATTTACATCAGAAAAATAGAGTTTGGTTGGAATAGGAGTTAGAAATTGTTTTCGCCGTGTTCATGACGTCTCCCCTGCCAAATATCCAAGAAAGTGAAAATTTTTATTGCAATAACTTTTGATCTAATTGAAATTTTGAAAA
>BMAO01035152.1:0-79520 GCA_019973975.1 Trichonephila clavata
ATATATATAGTATATATTATAAAACGTCATGAAATACCCTGCGAAGCGGGCGGTAACGGTTAGTACAAGGGGTGATCAAATGAAAAGGTACGAAACGACATAAAAATGAAACAGTTAAATATTTGCATATTCCGCAAGGGAGAATGTAGCGAGACATCTCGGGATGCCATTGGAGACTCTGACTGGATCGGATCATGCGCGGGTGCCCGCATGCGCAGGAGAGAGCAAAGGCTCTTATAAAAGCGGCGTCCAAATGATGCGAGCACAGAATTACTCGAGCACAGAAAAAGCATTAACTCCGATGTGTATTGTGAGACACTCCGACGCCTACGCAGGTCCATCAAGAACAAAAGACCGGGGCTGCTCACGGAGGGTGTGGTTCTGCTCCATGATAACGCGCGTCCACACGTCTCCAGAGTCACACAAATGGAACTGGACAAGTTCCAATGGGAGACGTTGGACCATCCGTCCTACAGTCCGGACATGTCACCCTGCGATTTCCATGTGTTTGGTCACTGAAGAAACACCTGAAAGGAAAGCGCTTCAACTCGGACGACGTACTCAAGGACACTGTGAAGGCTGGGTCTCGTCACAGCCACAGGAATTCTGGGAACAAGGAATCTGCGGCTTGTTCATCAGTGGGATCGTTGTGCTCAGGCCTATGGTGTATATTTTGAATAAGTCTATATTTGTACCCACCGTGTCGTTTCGTACCTTTTCATTTGATCACCCCTTGTATATATATATGTGTGTGTGTTTTGTAGCAATTTTAAATTCCGTTTTTTTTTTTCTCCTTGATCTTTATATCTATGGTTGGCATGGTACGACTCTTGAAAAAATAACGGATTGCTTTAAATATGTTACTATTTTGAGTAGTGATGTTAAGCAACACAGTGCCCGTTTTAAAGACAGTAATATTGAAAGTAATTTGTGTTTTCTTTTTAGATTAATTATTAAATTTATTCTTCAAATAAAAAATTTTTACCGGTCTTAATTTTAAAAATTACAAATTTTTCTTGTAAAATACTCAATTTTTTAAAGTTTTTTAGTTATTTTCAGTCGATTTCTGTTTCTTAAGATTATTGAGAACAAAATTAGTATGGATTGAACATTTCAAACTAATATTCCCTACTAAAAATTCCTTGTTGAATTTTAATAATTATTTTTACAGCTATGGAAAATATATCAAATTTTTTAAAACTATTAATTTAAGATTTTTAGAAAAAATAACTAGTGCTCTCAGACCGAAATCCATACTAAATTTTAAAGAACATATATATATAAAAATTCTACAAAAATTTTTCAATATTATCTTGAACAGAAAAAATCCTTGGGAGAAATATATCCTCAAAATTGAAAAGTCTGAGAAAAACACAGTTTCTAAAGGCATGAAACAAAAATTAATAATGCCTCTAAAGATCTAATTAAAAAAATGTTTTATCCAAATTATGTACACTGTATCAAAACACTACTTTAATTAAATATGTTATATGAGGATATATATTTTTTTTTTATTTAAAATATGTTTTACATAAAATTGATAGCATTTGTTATATATATACGATGACAGAGATTACTCAGCCTAATCTTATCATGATGCTTTCAAAAAAGTTTTGAAACACTTATAAAAATAATAATGATACAAACTGAAATTAGAAACCCCCAGGTTTGTACGTATAACATCTAATTTTTTCTCAGTTTTAAGTCGGTGCAATTTAAAAGTTTGATTTTTATTACATGACTTGAAATTATTTTACTATAGTGTTAAAATACATTTTGTAATATCGTAGATAAATTCAGTTATATTTGTGTATACGGAATACTTGAACTCAATAAAGTCTCATTGTAGTATCAGCTGAAAAAAGGCTGATTTTAAGTCATATAATTTTCAGTAGTATTCCACCTCTTCCAAATATTGTCTTTTAGTAACACAAGAATGTTTTGAGCCCGGAAATTTCTCAATAGGAAAAAATTAATGAAAGCAAAAAAAGCTTCTAAGTTTTTAACTATGTGTAAAAACACAAATATTGCTCTTTAAATATTAAAAGCCTCGAAACATAACTGAACAGAAACGATTTTAGTAGTAAAAGTAAGAGTTAATAGCCATTTCACTGAACGAACCGATTATTCTCCCAAATATCTCTCTTTATATACAAAAAAAAATTCATGATGCTGTAAAAAATTTATTTCAAGGTTTTTTTAAGGTGAAGTTAACAAAAGAAACTACATCTTTTTTACAGAATGGAGCAAACTCACAGTTTGGACAAATTTACATTTATGATAGGAGGCTTTGCATGAACGTGCAAAAATAGTTAAACGTGACGATGTGTTACAAATTTTACAGCCAATTATGAAGAAAAAACCGTATGAACTACATAATACAAGGAAATTACAGTTTTACAATTTGAGCTGTGATAGAGTTGCATAATTTATACAATGGGAGTTGGTCCGCCATTAGGCAGATAAGGGAGGGGGCGGTACCTCCTTCCAGTTTTTAATTAAACTTTTAAGAATGGAAAAATGCTTTAAAATGATTGCTAAACTAATCACTCTCTCTAAACTGTCGAATATTGAGATTGTCAACTCTCAGAAAACTTCAAATATATTAAAAACTGATTGGTTATCAGACTCCTTAACCTTTTCAATAGAATTTTTGCTATTCCTGGTGGCGCAATAGCTTAGTGGTTATGGTCACGAGTTCATGTCTGGAGTGTCATGGGCTCAAATCCTGTTGCCACTAAAGACCCTCCGTGTAGATGAGGTCATTCCTCCCAATTATGAGGTAGTTAGGAAAGAGGGATGCCAGCTCAGGTGTCATTCTCGTTACTCGACCGAGGTTGAACATTACGAGGTTTGTGATCAATAGCCCTCTTGTTGCTTTATAGAGCGACACTAATCTCTCTCTTTCTTTTGCTAATCCTGCTCCAGGCACATAAATTACTTTAATAAACCCTGTAAAAATTTTCATTTATAGTTAATCTTTTATCTTCAAGATTTACATATCTAATATTGATTGAATTTTTTTCCTAATGGGAAATTTTAAGATTGCAGTCCATTTGTACGTAGCTGCTTTAATTTCGGAAAGGACTTCCTTTCCAAATACAAAAATAACTTATTTTTGAGATCTGTGCATAATTCTCTGTTTTACAATTTTTTATTCTGCTTATGTGATCCATTAGCACAGAGTAGTAATTACTTAACAATTCGATTAAAATTTTCCATTATATTCCATTACATTAAAACTGTTTAAATGTAATTTTATAGCAAAAACATGAAGAAAAATTACATTTTCAAAACATTCTCTTTTCATTGAAAATACTTCTATGTAATATTTTTTCTATGTATATATAGTTAGGATTTTCTTTACAGAGCCTGAATTAAGATTTTTGAAACATTCACATTATTTTAGAGTTACTATTGAAATAACAACCAGGCTTCTTCATAAAAATTTCGCTACTTTATTAATATAAGTCCACTTCTAAATTATACCTTCTAAAATGTCCAGTTGAGGTAGGGATTCTTGGGAGCTTCCCAAATCGAATAACAAAAACTAAACTTTCGTAACATCAAGAATTATTTTGAAGATTGTCGAATTTTAGATATCCATAATAATAATGTTTACGATAAATTTTACATCTCGCCATATTGACATCAATAGGAGTATTGTAAAGTTTTCATATGCAAGAGTATATTTTTTTAATTCTTGATTATTTTAGGGCCCCGGTGCATAGCATCCATTGACCACTCCCTGCAGAAATTAGCTTTAAGAGCTTTCAGTCTGGTTGAAATGACAATTCTACAAATGTTTCACTCACTAAGAAAGTATACACCCCACAATAACCCCTTTTTTTCAGTCCCAAAATAGATTCCAATCGCCTCTCCCTGAAATAAACAGCTATCCTGTTCATGTGTTTCCCCCACCCTCCTCCACCTTATCTCAAGGTCACTTGACCGTTTCATCTTGGAAACAAATTGTCAGAACTTCGTTCTTTCATTCCAAGGAAGAGGGTCCCCTCCCAACAATGACGTGAGCTCATGACGTAGTCTGGGGTTACTTTAATTCTCTTACCTCCTCCCCTTTCAAATAAAAAAAGCAGAATTAGTGTTTCTGAAGTGATTAAAATCACTATTCATGTAGCAAAATATTCTTTTTCATAAAATAAAGTATTCTTAATGTGTATTTAAGCAGTTTATGCTCAATTTTCTTCTAAAGTAATATTTTAAAAGTTTTGTACGTAGATTGCATACACGTGGCGCCATCTGCAGTCATTACAATAAAGCTTACCTAACATGGCGTCCGAGCATTTTGGAAGCAAAGATATATGTATTTTTCATAATTTTAAAATTTTCTAGACTATTTCTGACATTTTTACATTTCATGGTGGATTTATATGAGTAATTTACGTTCTCAACAAAAGTTTCACATCCAAATAATGTGATTTCATTAAGTTAAAGTACCCTGACCTTTTCAGTACATTTAGAAGTCCACCTTAATAAAATTTATGTTGCAAATTAACCTCATAAAATTTAGTAAATAACTCTACTAAATAAGTAAAATCTGGTTTTCATTTGATTAAATTTTCTTTTAAAATTAAAGTCACGAGCTGGTTTAATGAGAGCCATTATTGTAGACCCCCATTTACACCTCATAGACCCCTAAATTCATTAGCGTAACCAGCGCCGACTTGTTCGTTTCGGGTCTAGGGCGCAGAAGATCTACTGGCCCCCTTGGCACTGGAGGATCGAAATTTATAACCAGAAAATCTGGTTAAGTCCAGCTTATCCGGGCCCCTGGGCGCCCATCCCAAATGTCTAATGGATAAACCTGCACTGGGCGTAACGGAGAATATTAAAGCCCCACCAAAGTCAGGTTTTGGCCCCAATTCAGATCTTACAAATGGTACGTTCTTGGTGTCAGTTTAGATTTGGGCCCCCTAGAACCCTGTACCCTCCCCGCTATGCAGGGGTATACGTTACTCCACTGCCTAAATTATTTTTTCGCTGACATGTGCCTCTTGCAGGTTGTCTTAGACCCCTGGGGGATTGGTATAAACCCTTTTGGGGGAATCACTGATTTAAAGCTTTTCTAAATCTATGAAATCTCTTTTCTTATGGATTACAATGGAAGATTTCCCCTCTTATTTCAAAAGACAACTTAATAGGAAAAATGTAGAAGAATGGAAGCAGAAGATGCAAAAACTTTTATTATATTTTCCATCTCGAAAACTGGAACACTCAAGCGGCAACTAATTCTCGGCTATGTTTGGAGTGCGAAGTTCTGGAGACTAGCAAACATTTCATGTTAACCTGTTTTAAATACAAAGTTTTAAAAGAAATATTGGTTTTTTTTTATTTCATCACGAGTTGAATAATTTTTTGATATCGTCCTAACATATTCTGAAATTTTTGGATATCCTTTTATTCTATCGGAGCATAGGATTTAAACAGGTCTCCAACATCTCAGTGGTCAAACATTGAACTGAACTGAACTGAACTAAGCTGAGATTTAATGTTATTGTTAAATTGATACTAAGATTTTCATTTGACTGAAAATTATATAAATTCTTTTAAAAATGAGTGAAGGCCCAAGTACTTCTGTTAAAGATCGATTGCAGAAATTTAAAGAGCTTCAGTTTCGTAGAAAGGAGTCCCGTAAATTAAATTATCAGGAAGTTGTCGAGGAAGATCGACGTGCAAAACTTCCTCCTAATTACGAAAAGAAAAACAAATGGGCCCAATATATCATCGAACAAGAGGAGAAAAAACAAGAAGCTGCTGAAAAAGGTGAAGACTACAATCGAGTGAAATTGCTTGATATCACTGCAGAAGAAGCTGAAAAATGGGATCGAATGAAGAAAAAGAAGAATCCAGATCTTGGATTTTCCAATTATGAAGATGCAGCAATCCGCCAGTACAACAGACGAACCAAGAAACTTAAACCTGATGTGGAAGCATATGTGAAAGAGAAAGAAAAAATGGGAGATGCCTTTTATCCCACCAAAGATACTATAATTCATGGTATGCAAGAAGATAGTAAAGAAAGTATTGATAATATGGTTCAGGACTTAGAAAAACAAATAGAAAAGCATTCTAAGTTCAGTCGAAGACGTCGTTACAACGATGATGCAGATATCAATTATATCAATGAACGTAACATGAAATTCAACAAGAAACTTGAGCGCTTTTATGGAAAATATACCGCTGAAATTAAGCAAAATCTTGAAAGAGGGACTGCTGTTTGAGGACAAAAACTTATGTTTGTGTGTGTGTAAAGTTACCTCGTATTTGTTGTCCATGGAGGAAAAGTTGGAAATTTTTTTATGGAAAATATATTATTAAAATTAAATAAATTCTTAAACAGAGGACTACACTCTGTTGCATTAAGAGTCATAATTCATTTGTTTAAATCATGATTATTGCTTCTAAAGTATTACTGTGTGGATTAGATCATCAATTTTTCAAATGTATATCAAGATTTGTGTTTTCAGGAGATATATATTTTCCACCATTGGTGTTATCATCTAGTTTGATAACCAAAAGAGTTTACCATAACTATAATTATGCGAATTTATTTTCTTTCCTGCAATCATTATAAATACTTTTGTATAGATGGTACATTTAATTTAATTGTGTAAAATGTGGTGCTTGACTTCCAAGGGAAAAGTCAGTAAATTAGAATGATTGTTTAATTCTACATTTTCTGGGTTAATGATTTGTTAATTATTCATAGTGAAGCTTAATTGTGTAAGTAATAGTGAAGAGTTATAAAATTTTTAAAAAATGTAAAACTAATAAAAACAGAATACAAAGAAAAATATGTATGCTGATTAATGGAAAAGAAATACGCGTGGATTTATTTTTATAATTCTCTGCTAAAAGTTTTCCTAAACATTCAAATAATTTCTAATATTTCTTCAAATTTACTAAAACTATTGGAACTTACATATCACAACAATTGCCAGTGCTATTAATAATTCCCCAAGTCGGCAACTCCGATTTCTTATGAGTCATAAGTGCTTCGTTTAAAAAATGTCGCCATTTGGTTTACGATAATATGCAAATATCGAACAATCTTAATTGTTGTTCCTTGTCCAGAACTATGAACATAAAAGAGATAAAATAAATTTAGAAAACTACATGGATGAAAATGAAATGTTTTGTTTGAATTTCCTTCCCCCCCCCTCCATATTACTTAAATAATAAGGTAGTTCATAAAAAACCAGATTACTGTATATAATTTAAAAGCATTAGTACTTGTATAAATGGGAAAAAAGTGAAATTGTTTATTTATATCAACTTCTAATTATAAAAATATTGTATTGTTAACTTTATGAAAATACATTAAAGCTAAGTGTTATGAAAAAACTAAAAATCTATTTTACAGTAATTTCCCCCATTAAAATTCTGTGTAATTTCTTTTATTTTCTGGAATTAAAAAAATTAAAAGACAAATTTTGAAAAGGAGCTATTTAATAATGACAATTTCATCTCTATTTATTATACTAAACATGAATCTAAAACTTGTGAATTTTTCAAATCATATTATCTTTGATTTGTAATTATTGAGTGTTGATTGTTAGATTTGGCTTTTAGAAATGATCATTAGTGAAAAATTATCACATTTGTGCCAAATTCTATCTTATGAAGATGTATCTAATTAACTATTATGAGATATACTCTTGTGTTTATATCTACTAATGAAGTGTGGAGGGTAAATTCCTAGCACAGCACACTGCTGTATTTGGCAACAAAAGTTTTTTGCCAAGTGGCGCCAAGTAAAAACCTGTGTCTTTTGAAATGGTGTCAGAGAAAAATGTGGTTTCTAAAATGGACAACATAGAAACATACAATAAAAAATTAAATGGAAATTTCAGGCATCCATTACAAGATTCTATCAATCTTTCATTCATTAAAAAAACAATCATTATTTTTTTTAGAAAAAAATCTATCCGTTGTGTTTTATGAAGAAAACATGGTTTCTAAAATGCTACAATGGGGGGAAAATCCAATTTGAATGCCTTAGGCTGATGAACTAACGATTTCCATTTCTCTCAAAAACAAATTATTTTCATACTTCGGACATCCATGCCTACCGAAATATGTTCTCTCATTCACAAAGCAATCATTTCTTTCTTTCATTCAAAAAAAAATATTCATTCGTCGAGCTTCAAAAAAGGTAGAGGTGTCATCTTGACTATTTGAATTTATATCATCATGCTTGATTTATATTACCTGCCTTATCACCCTTATGTTAATTGATATATTATTAAATTTGTAAATAAAGTTTACTTAAAACTCATTTCTTACTAAATAAAATTATGTGAAATAATGCTTTTTTTTATGAAAATGTATGCTAAAGTTTTCATGTATTTTGGGATTTTTTTACTTAAAATAAACCTTTGTGTTGATTATTTTTGTTGTATATTATTACAAAATGCATCAATTAAATTCTGATCTATTCATACATGCAGTAATTTATTATGAATTTAATATTATTTCCAGTTTTTGCTGCTTACTTGTAGAATATCTTATACTGAATTTTTGCTTTTTTTAAATTGTAATGATAAAGTATAAAACTTTTATGTATAATCAGTATATATAAGGTAATCTTTTATGTATAATCAGGGGCAAATCTGTTATTTTTTTTAATGTAGTTCAAACCATTGGTGATTTTTTTTTCATGTGTCATAAGTCATAAAACGATTTTTGAAATTTTATAATTAATCTATTTGTCAACCCCAAAAGTATTTCATTTATAAAAAGGGGTTGAGATTACCAATACTCATGTAGAGGAGCTGATGCTCATTCAATCTGTTGGAGCTCAAAACCCTCATTTTGGCATAGTGTAGTAGTTTGGAAAGTGTTATGCCAGCTCAGTTGTCTTTGTCTCTTGATCGTGATTCAAAATTATGAGTTTCAACATCAGTAGCTCTTATGTTGGTTTAGCATACAGTATAAAACAAATCAAATCCTTTGGGAAAAATTATTTTTGGAACCTTTATTCAAAAACAAATTACATTTTTTTTTAAGCATGTGATGTGCATCCTGCCTTTTTTTCAAACATATGAATTATTTATTTTACAGTACTTTGAATATCTTTGCAAACTTAATGTTTTAAAAATATTTTGCAGTCACCAATTTAAAATAGTATGCATGAAATAGCTCTTCTGAGGTGTAGGTATATTAAATAGAAATTATTAAAATTTAATTGGCAAAAGGAAAAGAAATGTTTTTCTTTATATTAGAGGCCTCTCCTGGTATAAACCTTATGAGTTTGTCAATGAGAGATTTTAAATTTTTACTTTAATATATTAGCATAATATTTATAGGGAACTCAAGTTATATTAAAAACAATCTTTTTCCTGACTTTAGTTATTTTCCCTGGAAAGTAAAAGAGGAAGGGCAAAATTATTTAACAAAAGAGGACAGAAGAAATTTTTTAACATATTTTGCAATTCCAACTTTACTTTCATATAGTTTTAATATTTTCATAAATTCATTTGAACTAAAAAATTGACACCTCAATTTTTTAAATAACTTAAAGTAGATATTTCAATGAAAATGATAGCTTATAAATGCTGATGTTGAAAAGCAATTATAAAAAAATAAATAAGACCCTTAAAATTAATAATTTGCTTATTTTGAATTTACATATATATTCGTGTTTATATGCTTTTCTTTTTATTTAGTATCAAAAGATTACTGAAGGAATTCCAAAAGTTCAGTTCTGGAATTTTCATAATTTGAGTTTTAGAAAATAAAATTTGGATGATTCTCATCACCTCTTTTTAAGGTTTTTTATACCAATCATGGTTAAGGATATTTTTAAGGTTTTATGTCAATATGACAGTAAGTAGTGAAATATGATTTTCAGTTGAATTAATGAGCAAAAAAAATTTATTGAGTGTCAGACATTTTACTCATAATTAAAAATTCTCAAAATATGTCACTGAAATAGAACATCTACATTCAATTCATTGCAATGGTAACGTCATAACGTCATTACACAATTTATATCATATAAATTGTGTAATGACGTTATAAGTTGATAGTAAAAAAATTTTAAAGAAAAATTTATTTTATTCCTTTTAGCGCGTTTAAATAAAAGCTTGTTTTTAAAAAAGTTTTTTTACTTTTAATTTATTTTTTACTTTTTAGTTATCACTGGACAGGTTTCTTAGTCTGTTCATCTCATTCAACGCATCATTGTTACTAGGTGTTAGCCGGTTATTTTCGAACAGTCGAGCTAAATGAATTCTCGCAAAAAGGGTACAAGACGAAAAACACAATTTTTTCTTAAATCCGTAAATTTTAAGCAATTCTTTCAATCTTCGTACAGATCTTGGATAATATTATCCTACACACGAAAAAAAGTTTTATGAGATTTTCTTCATAAATGACAAAGTTATTAAATATTAAAATGTTGAGTATTTTTTGAAAATTCGTAAAAAAAATTTTTCGACATTTTATTTTTTAAATGACTGATTCTAAATGAGCAAATAATGAGCTGTTTTAGTACGGAATGTCGATTTAGATATTATTTTCATAAAAACGCATCGATTTTGACTTATTTAAAAAAAATCGTAAGAAATACAAATATTATTATTTTGTAAAAAACATTATACCGTATCGGGACAAAATAAATGATCTTTCCGATTCTATAATTTTTTTTGTCTGAGCTTCATTGATTAACCTCTTAAGTGGTCAATTTATTTGACCAAAATTTTCCCCAAAAAAGGACATTTTTTAACTGCATGTAACTAAGCATAATAATTAACAGAACTCGCGAAAATGGAAGATTTTTATTTTAATCTCCGGTTTAAAATTTTACTCACCTTTTTTTATTTTATAATTTCTGAACACAAAAACCCTTAAATGTTTGCTTTTAATAAGTACATTCTGCGTACTATGAAGAATATTTCACATATATCTTAAAATATATTTTCTTCCACTTACCAAAAAATTTCATGTTCATACCTCTTTTTCATACGATTGATAGGATTTCATGTGTGTGCATATTAATATGCACACACAATATGAAGAATAGTGTAACACTAAGTCTTATATTCCAATGGGGATAGAGATAATATCAACTTCTTTGGATTATCTATCCATTTTCCTTTTTCTTAGGCAACACATTGTGCATTGCCTTGTAAATCCCCGTTCTTTATCCAATATTTTCAAGAATATATATTCTTGCCTTCAGTGAAAAATTCTCACCTTCACCACTACCAAAATTCTGAATGAAGAGTAGTTCAGTACCACATGGACAAACTCTCTCTCTGTGCATCTCCTAAAGACACACTATACTAATAACCTTATTATAGGAATAAAAATGTCTGTGCAAATAAAATATAGAAAGAAAAATTTTCGGTGCCTGCACAGCGCACGGGCAAACCGGTTGTGGATAACTTTCAGTAGCCCGTAAGGTGTACGGGAAAACCAGTTAAGGGGTTAAAGTCAGAATTTCCATAATACTCCATCTCAGTTTAACTTGGCAGCGTTGAGAAAGGTATACAATGTACCAATCTACTTGAAAAATAGCTCTACTTTTTTTGTTTTGAATTTAAATCCAAGAAAATAGATAGAAATTTGTAAAAAAAATTGCATATGTTGTAGAAATTAAATTATTTTTACGTTGTAGAAATGTAATTATTTTTTAGACAAAGTTAATTAATACAGTCAATAGCGCAACGTTATAAAATTCCAGTTTGGCTGAAAACCGATTTTCGACGCCAACTTTTGTCATTGTTGTAACAATAAAATTATTACAACAATGCAGATATATCCAAGTTGGCGCCCAAAACTAGTTTAACGTTTTTAATTAATATCTTTTTAATTAATTGCAATATCGGAATATAAATGGTCAAAACATGCATTGTCATCCAAACTAAACGTGTATACAAAATTTCAGCTCAATGGGAGGAAGATATTAGCTTCAAAATTGAGTTGCAAGATTCCACCCGAACAAATTACATACATACATACATACATACATACATACATACATACATTGTAAGTTAAATAAAAGCTTTTAAAAATAGTATACATCTAGAAGTGCAACCCTTTAAGTTCATAAGGAATGCCATTTCTTTTAAATAACCATTATTTTGATCTATGTAGAAATCTAATTTTTTGTCCTGTGCTCACATTTTTTAAAACTCTTATTTTTATACCTGGTATATAACGTGCACGCATAAAATTCAATCTTATTTTTTGTGTTAAAAGTGTGCACCATACACCAGATTTTACGATACATATTACCACAACTTTTGCCAATGTTCAAGATAACGTGCCAAGTTGGTGACCCTGATTTTGCATGTGTCGTATGCGCCAGATTGACTACTATGTGTTGTATTACATATAATTTCACCAATATGGTTGCAATATTATGAAAGTACCAAAAATTAATACAGCTTGGGTACAAAAACTCCTGTATGCAGGTATGTTGTACACAAGTGAAAAAACATAAATCTTGGTACTTACGTATTATCACAACCAATTGGTGACATTATATGAAACAAAGCACCTGTTTGCCAATTCAGCACGTTCAACACACAGGAACTCGGAGGGTACTTGTGTATTTTTGCGACAATCGCTGACTCTAAATAACTCGCTGAGTTGGCCACCCCGATTTCCTATGTGTGGTACACACTGAATTGGCTGCCAGGTGCTTCGTTTCATATAATATCGCTAATAGGTTGCAATAAGACGCAATTACCAATCAGGGTTGCCAACTTGGTGTGTTATTATTAGATTTGGCATTTGTTGTGATAATACGTAATTTGTTCAGTCTGACGTATTTGAAGCACAATTAAATTAAATTATAGTTTTAAGAAACATGCTTTTTTATCAAACTAAAAAGTAAGAAATAAATCTTATATAAGAATAAAATGATTAACTAGAAAATTAATGTCATCGTGGTAAAGGCGTGGGGTCCTATGTACTACATTTTTACACTAACTCTGCATTTTGGAATAGAACTAGTAAGAAATTATAACAATTGATATTGAGCACCCCACTCTTTTAAATGCAGTTATTATTTTTCCAGTTTCAATTTTATTTTTTTCTGCTTTTTTCTTGGCATTTCTAAATACCTTTTGTTCTATTTCTTTAAATCCTGGCATTCATATTTTTCTAATTGGTTTTCTATAAAAAAAAGTACTTATGTTTTTGCTTCTTAATGTAATTCCTTTTTTGCCAGGAATAAGCCATTCTTTTAAATTATTGTCATGTTGAGTTCTTAGTGGGAGACCATCATCATTGATTGAATACTATTGGATGCGAAAATTTATTTGCAGCGATTTCAAAACCACTTCTAAAAGATGTTTAATGTGTAGTGTACTGATAACAAATTAGTTCCTGTATATATTGTTCCAATGTGTGGTATTTTTTTAACTTTGTTTTTATAAATGTGAAATTCAGGTAGACGTGCAATATTTATAAAAATTGTATTTTTTAAATCTTTTATCTTGTTTCTAAATTATGAATGCTTTATTTTTAATTTGCAGTAATTTCATTTCTGCTTGTTAGTACAAATCTTGATTTTTAATGTTTCCACTCATAATTTGTTTTAAATTTTGCATATAGCTCTGAATTTTTTAAAAAAAATATTTTATGGATAAAATTAATTTATGAATTTCATACATTTTGCACTTTCTGCCAAAGACCATTGGTTTCACATTGTAGCCTTTGTCCTTATGTTCTAAATACTCATACAGGTATAGCATATCACTACATGTGTTATGCTAAATTTTGTAAATAGTCATTTCGAAAACTATATAATTATGAACAACCTTTGTAAAAATTTTACTCTAATGAGAAAACTTTCAAAATTCCTTTCAGAACCAGCTATCTATAAATTCTGCAGTAAATAATTTAGATGACTCGCATATCCTAACATGTAATTTATTTGAAACAACACTGTTTGAAAGGCATTTTCACTCACATTTTGTAACTCAAAGACATTTGATAAAAAAATTAAAAAGTTGTTTATTTATGTACTTTTACACACTTTCCTATATTTACAATGATAATTCAATATATATTACACTAAAACATAATCTGTTCTGCACAAATAAGGATGGAGTTGACTATAATATGGATTAGATAGTGTTTATAAAAAAAAATTTCAAAAATTTCACTTATATTCTTGTTTATTTTTTATGTATATATGTATGTGTATAATTTCCAGAATAAATATTTCAACAATATGATTTTGGTTTGTTTTATTTTTCTTGTTAACAGTGAATAATTGAAAATAAAATGCTGTATAAAGTAGAAAAATGGCTAGATTATGATTCTGCTGCTCCTTGGGATGTTATTTTTTCTTTTAAATGGGTGCAGAAAACTTCTCTAAAAACTCTTTCCAGTTGGTTAAAAACTTGTTTATTTTAAATGTTTTTTAATGCAAAAATCTGTTTTAGTTGTTTTTACATTCTTCTAAGGACTGAAATTTTTAAGTATTTTAATTTAAAAAAAACCATTAACTTAAAAACTATAATATTTGTTTTCTTTGGTGATAGGAGAGTGTAAAATCAGTTGATTTAACAAAAAACGATCTTAATTTTTAATATAGCAATGCATTTTCTTTATTTCCATGTGGATAGATGTTTCTATTTAAACAAAACAATTGATATAAAGAGTACTTACACACCTGGGCCTAATGAGTGTTAGTTTAGTCAAAAGGTTTTTTTCTTCAGGTTACATAATATGTAAAAAAGCTATTTCTTTCTGGCATTGTTTTGAAATTTTTACTTAGAAAAATCTGTTATTTATCATAATGTTTCCTAGATATTTCTAATAACTTATTATTGAAGGGCTGAATTTTTTTAAATAAAAGTTAATTTTCTGCTTGTATATGATTTTAAGGAAACAATATAATGCTTCTAGAGAAACATAAATATAAATAATGAATCAAATTGCTTCTGGAACTAGTTCAAAATGCATACACATTTGTTTAACTATTACATCGAATTCATTTTTGCAGTTTTCAAAGATTTATATTTGCGGTAAAAGTTCGAAGACATGCAGTTTGTGATCAAATAATAGTTGCATTTTTTTTCTCGAAAAGTAATATTTTTGTCGATACTTGTTTATTGTCGCCACCGTATTGGCGACATTATATAAAACGAAGTACATGGTTGCTAATTCAGCGCGTAGGACACATGCGAAATCGTTACTGCCAATTTGGCGAGTTATCTTTAACTTAGGCACTTTCGCGATAATATGCGAGTACCTTTTTGTTACACACAATAAACGTAAAATGAATTTTGATTTTGAAGTTAAGTGTAAAAATTTCATGAAATGAAAATAAAATAATACGTAAGATGTAGAAAGTGAAAATTTACAACTCAGGTATCACATTTTTAAATCCCTTAAGATTTGGGTTAATAAATATTTTTCTGTTCAAAATTCATATTAGATCAACAGTACCGAAAATAAATGCTATTCATACTCATTTTATTGTTTTAACTCATATTTGATACATTAACAGATTCAAATATGAGTGCATTATATACTCATATCGATCTTTCATTCTCAAAAATTTGATCCCGTAACAGGTTCAAAAATGAGAATGTACTTGTGTCTCGATATGAGAATATGCGATTCTCAGATTTGAGTAAGCGTGCATCGGAGCTATTTTGAGAATGTGAAGTACTCAAAAGTGAGCTGTTTGCTCTCAGTTTTGAAGATCGTTTCTCGCAGTGTACCACACAATTCAAGAGTTTAATTGCTTATGGCACATGTGCGGAAAGTCAGCTTCGGAGAGTGCATGAACACAATCCTACCCTTGTTAATAAAAAACTCGTAATTGGTGTCCCCCCCCCCGGTTGTGATGTATTTTACGATTTGGACATTGCCAAACAATAAAAAATCTGCTGTTGAATTATTTTTAAAAGTTTAATTAAAAATATACAGTTGTGCTCGAAAGGGCATCAAATGAAATTGACCTTTCAATGAAATTCTTCTAGAACTTATAACAGAACACCGTAAAATGGCGTTGAAGAAAAGAATATTATAAGCAAAGAAAAGGATTAACAACAAGGACAGCTGTGAAGGCTCTAAAATTCCTTTCCTCACAATTGTGAGATTTATTTACTTTCGCTGCCAGATGACACTGATTGAATTTTGTGAGTTGCAACTTAAAGTACATTGTAATACGACTGTAGCTTGGAACAACTACAAGTCAGGTGTTTGCGCCGCAGTTTTAATGGTCCGGTCAAAAGTGAAAATAGGTGGATGCGACAAGATTGTCGTAAAACACACTTCACTCGGAGAAAGAGCAACGTTGGGCGGTTTCTTCCTGAACAATAGGTTTTCGCGGGATTGTACAAAGAATGCTAGCTGCAGTTCCTGATATATTTATGAGAACTTTATTGGTTGTAATCAGGGACGTCTTCAGACTTCTGGAGACCCTGGGCTCCTACACCAATGTCGACCCCACCTATGACCCATAAAAGTAGATAGTGCATAGCATACGTTGTCAAATACTCGTACAAACCCGAAATAAATAACTGCGCATGACTTACAATCGCACAAACCGACTCGACCGACTGCCGTCTTTGGACTGAATGAGTAATGATGTTGTATGGTGGCAGACCTGTATACAAGGACGTCTTAAGGCATGGGCCAACGGGGCCCTGGTCCAGGGCCTCGCCTTAAGTGGGGGCCTCGTTTCGTTCTCGACTTTGTTTTAATAAGATCATTATTCGAATAATTTTAATGGTCAAATATTATTCCCATACATATTCTCCGAAAAAAAGGGAATTTCAAACTGCATGTCAATTGGCAAAAGTGGTAATACTGCATTATTATGTGAGGACCATTGTCCATGTCTAGGCCTAGGCCTAATACCATAAACAATCATTCAACTCATCGCCGAACCAGTCGGCCATTGGTCGAACCAGTTTGTGCCTTGGTTTTTAAGATTGTGAATCGTGCACATTTATTTGTATAAAATTACCATTTGAACGAGTGTTTAACAATACATGCTATATACTGTGTCTACTTTTAAGGATTTCGGGTTGGGCCTACTTTTGCATAAGGGCCCAGGGCCTCAAAAACCTTAAGATTTCTCTGGGACCAGGGCCTCAAAGAGTCTTAAGACGTCCCTGCCTGTATGGTGATGGACTATGTATGATGAAGTGTAATGAGGGTGTATGCAGATGTGTAAGGATGGTATATGGTGATGTATAATGATGACGTATGGTGGATATGTAATGATGGTGTATGGGGATCGACAACGTCATCACATATAGCCAGTTGACATATCATCCGAAATTCCCAGTTTTTCGGAGAATATAACATTAAAGCGTTGAAAATATTCGAATCATGATCTTATTAAGGCTGAGTTAGGAACGAGTTCCCCAATGTGGCCGAGGTCCGGGCCCAGTTGGTCCATGCCTTAAGATGTCCTTGGTTGTAATAAAGGATAATGGCTTAGAAGGAATAACTATTGATACGGATTGCTGGAAGGTGTATGAATTGGATGATCTGGAAGATGCCGGCTACGAACCATATGTATCAATTTGTTGACACAGAAACTCGGCGTAGTTAGTTCTGAATGAGCCCTGCATCAAATTTCCTTCGAGGTCTTTTTTTAGATATGAGAATCCTGTTAGTAGGACAGTAGTTACACCTGTTGATGCCCCTGTAGCTTGGAAGCCCCGTATCATTGATACGGCGTTAGCTACGCCCCTGTGTCAGGAGGGCGCACAACTCGGCAACACCTCGATTCGTATTTGTGTGAATTTATGTGGCGACAATTACATAAAAAAATAAAACTTATCTTTTTTTCCTCATGGCTGGAAGCAATTAAAAATATTTCATCCTTCCTCAATAAAAAAAAAAAAAAACTTTAAGAATCGAATCTGGAATTTAGATGATTACCATATTTTGTGTTTGGTTTAATTTGGCAAAAAAAAAAATAAAAAATAACCGTTGCCAACGGCTTTCCGAAACGGAAAAGTACCTTTATATTAAATAGTACTGATTTGTCGCCGATGAAATGACACTGAAATATTACACTGAACCACCATTTAGTGATCTAAACATTTTGATAACTCCATTTGTCGCGTTGGAAAATTGGAAATAGATATCATCTTCGCCATCAAACTCTGGTAAGCGAATTTTTTATTGAAACTAAATAGAAAAGTAAAACTATCAGATCTCTCAAAATTGGAAAAGAAACTTACTATCGCACGTTTTATAACAATAAATGATATGTAAAATGATTTAATTGAATGATATTGAGAGAGATTTGATGTTGACATAACTGATTAAAAAATGAAATTTTTGAAATCGATTTCAAGTTATTTTACATTAAAAATTTTGAAATAATCTTTGAAGAATATTTTTAATGGAGTTAAAGAGATTAAAATATTAGAGTTTTGTATATATGAAAAACTATCAAAAAACTATTCTTTTACCTATGTAATTCTTTTATTTTAAAGGAAATTTTCAATTTTCTTTTGAAACGGTATTTTTTTTATTTAAGAAATCCTGTAATTTAAATAGAAAATTGTAGAAACTTTAGAGAATAGTATTGAACAAACTTATTTTTGAAATTTTTTTCTCTCTATGATCTTTTTTATTCATTACAAAATATATTTATTTAAATATAAAATTATTTTTTATATCTATATATTTTATATATCATTATTTCTTATACTTTTAATATAAAACTGTTTACTTTAATTTTGTAATAATTTTCAAAGAAAAATTAATTTTGATTTATTTAGATATGGAAATACAATAACAAAAAATGAAATTTAGCTTCAACGAAGAAATATTTATAAATTTTTCTTCGATTTTTAAGAATTTTGGGCATTTTTTTTAAAGAAAGATTTATACATTTTTTACCTTTTCAGTTTTTGTTCCTTCAATAATTTCCCTTGAACCGAATTATGTATATATTATCAATTTTAAAAGCTTTTATTTAACTTACAATGTATGTATGTATGTATGTATGTAATTTGTTCGGGTGGAATCTTGCAACTCAATTTTGAAGCTGATATCTTCCTCCCATTGAGCTGAAATTTTGTATACACGTTTAGTTTGGATGACAATGCATGTTTTGACCATTTTTATTCCGATATTGCAATTAATTAAAAAGATATTAATTAAAAACGTTAAACTAGTTTTGGGCGCCAACTTGGATATATCTGCATTGTTGTAATAATTTTATTGTTACAACAATGACAAAAGTTGGCGTCGAAAATCGGTTTTCAGTCAAGCTGGAATTTCATAACGTTGCGCTATTGACAGTATTAATTAACTTTGTCTAAAAAATAATTACATTTCTACAACGTAAAAACAATCTAATTTCTACAACGTATGCAATTTTTTTACAAATGTCTATCTATTTCCTTGGATTTAAATTCAAAACAAAAAAGTAGAGCTATTTTTCAAGTAGATTGGTACATTGTATACCTTTCTCAACGCTGCGAAGTTAAACTGAGATGGAGTATTGAAGAAATTCTTTAAATAATTTATCTAACTTTAATCTATGAAACTCAGACAAAAAATAATTACAGAATCGGAAAGATCATTTTTTTAATGTATCTTACCCATCAAAAAGGAATCCGCTAGGAAAACAATAAGAGAAAAATATTATCTAGAAATGCAATATATTTTCAATTTAAAAAAATAATTTTACAATAAAATGAAGTAAATTTTTAAAGAAATTTTCTAATTTTAAGCCTACGAGTAATTTAAATATACCTCATTTTATCACCAGTAATCTAAACACACACTACGACATGTGTCCTTAAATTTAATTACAAATAGAATCTGTTAATTTTATTTGAATTTAATTATTGATTTTTTCAAAATCAAGTTTCTAAAGATGATCTGAGCAATTAAAAAAAATAGATTCTTACGTAGAAGATATTCAATGTCCAGCAAAAAATTATCATTATTTGATAAAACTTTCTTTTTTGATTACAAAATGCGTTTTTAGTCTTAAGCATTTTATTGATTAATACAAATATTTAAATGCCTTTTGAAGTTTTTAATAAACAATTAAAATTTTCTTCTAATATGTTAGAGAAATACATTCCTTATCTTCAAAATATTTCAAATAAATAATATATTCTTTAAATTTTTCAAAAATAGTCAAAATTTTAATTAAACATTTAATAACTTTGTCATTTATGAAGATAATCTCACTAAACCTTTTTTTTTTCGTGTGTAGATCAATGTTAGCCAAAATCTGCACGAAGATTGAAAAAATTGCTTAAAAATTACGGATTTAAAAAAATTGTGTTTTTAGTCTAATACCATTTTGCGAGAATTAATTCAGCTAAACCAGGGATGGCGAACCAGCGTTCAATGAGTTGAACAGGCTGAGAAACCTGTCCAGCGATAACTAAAAAGTAAAAAATAAATTAAATGTAAAAAAACTTTTTTAAGAACAAGTTTTTATTTAAACGCGCTAAAAAGAATAAAATAATCTTTTCCTTTAAAACTTTTTTTACTATCAACTTATAACGTCATTACACAATTTATATGATATAAAAGCTTGTCGCGAGATTTACCTGTGTAGATAAACAAGTAAAATAAATAACTTGACCTGATTGATTTTGGTTTTTAAAAATTCAAACTAAGTAAATATGAGTACTTAAATATTGCGACAAGCTTTTATATCATATAAATTGTGTAATGACGTTATAAGTTGATAGTAAAAAAAGTTTTAAAGGAAAAGTTTATTTTATTCTTTTTAGCGCGTTTAAATAAAAGCTTGTTCTTAAAAAAGTTTTTTTACATTTAATTTATTTATAAACAACTTTTTTTATAACTTTTTTCATAAGAAGAAAACAATATTTTTGCTATTTGCTCTTGATTCTTCTTAAATAATAAATTTTTTATTTTAATATATATCAAATTTTATTTTGATGATATATTTAATCGTATACGTTGCTACTTTCTTGAACACTTTTATTTACATTTTTTAGATTTCAAATTTATAATATTTCGATCAACACCTAATGATTTGAAATGTTATATCTGTGCATTGTTTTATGAGGATGATGATATCGATTTTTCACAATAGGACGAAAATGTAATTATTCAAATACTGTTTTTTCAAATTTATTTATAGAAATACAAATGCAGTTTTTAATGTTATTTTTAAAAATGAAAATATCTTTCTAATTCAAGTTCTGAGATAATTTCTTAAAATTTTAAAAGCATTTTTTTCGTACTATACCACGAAAATACAAGTTCGTGTGGACTTGATGTTTTTAAATTTTATTATTAAAATTAATGCCGTTCTCCTTTTTTAATTATTTGAATATATTAAAATTTTTTTTCTCTTTCAGTTTAGTTACTAAATTATTGAAGTATCGCTTAGTTTTGAATTGAAAACTTTTTAGGCATGCGTTGTTTTCTTAAGTAAAGATTTCATGCACCTTTTTTATTTTCTTTCTTTAAATATTACTGCCATGCCCACTTTCTCTCAGCGAATGAACGAGAGAAAAGGAGCGCACGCGAAAATAACTGAAATAAAAAAGATTATTTTTATGTAGGAAATTGGGAGAGGGATTCTGGTAGTTATTATAATAATATATCCAAGTTTGTTATCAAGCTGCCACTCTCCGTTGAGAACGCAGAAAACTTAACGGATTATTTAGAAATGGTGAATTTGATTTTTCCTGTTGAACATTGTTTATGATCAATAATGTTTAAAAATGTTACAAAAGTTTACTTCTATCTGTATTAGAAGAAATTGGTGACACAGTACATCAGGGGTGGAACGCAAATTGTCTCTGAACTTCGAAATTACAAATATATTTCATTAACTTTGGATGAACGCTGTGATATCACAGACAATGCGCAGTTAAGCATCTTTGTGCGTTACACGAATAATAATTTTGATACTGTGGAAGAACTTCCTGATTTGCGCCAACTAGTTTTAACTACAAGTGAAGACATTTTTAAGGAACTTAAGAATGTAATTGAAGTTAGCAAAGTAGAATGGACAAAATTAGTCAGTGTTTGCACAGATGTTTGCCTTGCATGATTGGCAGAATAAAAAGTTTTGTTGCATTGCTTGAAAATTATTTGGGAAGAAAAGTTTTCAAGTATCATTGTAATATTCATCCAAAAGCTCTTTGTGCCAAGGACTTAAACTTGTCTTTCGTTGTTGACCCTGTGGTGTGCTGCGCCAACAGAATACGAACTCATGCTTTGGATCGACAAATATTTCGTTCGCTTTCCCCCGAAGAAACGGAAGAAAATGGCGAGTTACTCCTTCATTGTAGTGTGCGCTGGCTTTCCAATGGAAGTTTACTTGCGAGATTTTGGAGTTTGAGGGAATGTGTGTTTTAGAATATCTGGAAGCAAACATTGAACTTCCCAGTGAATGCTCGCGCTCCTCAGGAATGAAAATTGGCTGTGGAATTTAGCTTTTCTTACCGATATAATGGAACATATAAACAATTTAAATTCAAGATTACTGGGAAAAAAATTGTATTTTTCCTAACAAACTTTTGCTTTTTTTGTCTGGATTTTGGAGAGAAAAAAATTAAAGCATTTCCCATTCACATGCTGGAATTGTCTACCAAAATTAGAAATGTTCCGAACTATGATAGATTTAAAAATTTACTATCCATTTTGCAGGATTCTTTCAGTGCTGGGTTTGAGTATTTTAAAGATGATAAAAAAATACTGAACTTTTCACTAATCTTTTTCGATTTCTCTTCAAGACATTAACTGTTACCCACCTCAGGTACAAATTGAAATTAATGACCTACAGCGCCATATTAGTCTAGAAAGCAAATGTAAGGAAACTATTTTAACCGCAAATGATGCGAATTGCATCGAATATTGGAAATTTGTGCCACCAAGCAATTTCCCAAATTTACATGATTTAGCGGTCAGATATTGTTGTAGGGTTTGGATCAACATACGTTTCTAAATAAATGTTTTCTGTTATGAACGTAATTAAATCAAAATATCACTCAAAATTAACTGATATGCACCTAAAACACCTAATTGTGATAGCATCTTCACGAATTAATCAAAATATAGATGGATTTAGTAAACTACAAATTGAAAAACCACATTAAGAAAATACTGACTGCTTAATAATCATTTAAAATTAAATGTTTCAAGTTGCTTGTTTTCATTTTGTACCTAAACTAACTGATTGATCCTGTAAAAATTTATCAACAATAAAATATAAGTTCCTGCTTTTGTTTTTATTTGTTATACCATTTTTTTTTTTTTTTTTTTTTTTACATTTTCACTTTATAGAACTTGCATTCGAAAATATGTTTTTGGTGTAAATAACCCATAATTAGACTACAAGTAACATTTTTCACTTTTGTATATTTTTTAGTTTGGTAGAAAAGTTGAAAGTGGCACGCGTAATTTTTTTTTATCAGATTGTGGCACGCTTCCCAAAAAGGTTGGCCACCTCTGCAGTACATGAATCGTTTGAAATCGTTAAACTTAAAGAAACACTTTCGAAATCCTCAAAATTTATGAAAGATAAGGACTTTGTCTTGGACTTCCCTACTACTAGAGTTGCGCGACATAAAAATAAAGAACAATTGCATAGGTTACGCTTGTAAAAACAAACGGAATGTACAAATTCAACTAATTATGTTAATGAAAACATTCCTTCATTAAATAACCTTATCGGAGGTTTTTACTCGGTACCTTCCGATTCGTAAGCGCGTAACATACCACGAGACAAAAGTGATCACTCCTGTTCGGAGGCTGTTACTGGCTTACTTTATAGATATCGCCACAGTACTCCCCCACCAGTGAGTCAGTGGATAGGCGAACGAACGAGATATTTTGTTGTTATGGCGAGCATGGGAGTTGTTACTATTGCGTCAAGTGAATCTGACGACTTTGCTGCGTGGAGTGGGTCCGACGACTTTGCTTTCTCTTCTTGCGGGGGTCTCCCTGTCACATCAGAAGGTTTAGCGTTCTTTTTTCTTTTCAGCCAAGATCAACGATGTTGGAGGGTACCTTCCGATTCGTAAGCGCGTAACATACCACTAGACAAAAGTGATCACTCCTGTCCGGAGGCTGTTACTTAAGATATCGCCACAACCTCCTTAAAGCTGTACAAATAATGATACGCTCTGTGCCAAGAAGGAACGAAACATGGGATCTATTTCTTGATTCAGTAGAAAAAGCATTTAAGCACAAAAATGTGCCAAAAGAATTAAAATGCGAAATTTTAATGAAACTAATTGGCGAGAAAGTTGCTAATAATTTGGTTCATATTGGCGAGGACAACTAAGAGATTACGAGAGAATAAAAGCATTAATTGTGAAAAAATGCAAACCCTCTCCTTTTTTTTTTTTTTTTTTTTGCTTATAGAATTTTAAGAAAAGTAAACAGCTCTCAGGTCATAAGTTTTCCAATCTTTACATAGTATACGTCGTTATATAAGTTATATAAATGGTACTACGTATTATCGGAACGGTATTGGTGACATTACATGAAAGGAAGCACATGTTTGCCAATTCAGTGCGTACGACACATGGAAAATTTTCGCAAAACTCATTCTTGGAGGACCTAAACGAAACGAAGTAAACATGTCAGCAAAATCTCAAGTGTGTACGTCTAATAGGCTCAAAAAAGCAGAAATTTGTTTCTATTACACCCCCATAACACCCTCGGGGATGGTTTTTCACAAAACCCGCTCGAGGAAAATCTCTACTTAACGAGAAGAAAAAAAAAAAAAAAAGAAGAAAAAAATGTAAACCTTCAATTTTCAAGTCTGTAATAATTTTAAAAGCAGGAATTTTTAATTCTGTCCCGTCCTGGGAAGTAGACTTCCGCAAGCGGATTCTTAGCGGATCTCAACGAAGTAAACATGCCTGCCGATTAGGTCTGATAGTTCAAAAACAGGAATTTTCGCCTGTAATGTCCCACCCTCCGTCCTTGGAAGTCGATTTTCGAAAAATCTGGTGGCCGCGGAAGCCTTGTGGTCTAGGTCACGGACTTGTAGCTGACGTTTAAAGAGTTTGAACTTGATATTGAAGACTCGCCGTGTAGAGGCAGCTGCTGCACGTTAAATCTGTCGAGGCTCTAAGTCCACTTTTGGTGTGGTGTGGAAATTACGAGAGGGTTGTGCCATGGTTCAAAATTACGAGGTCCGTTGCCAATAGCCCTCTTGTAGCTTCATAGTGCGATATTAATGTAACTTTTATTCTCACTCACTCATTCGAAAAAAACCTGTTCTTAGCGGACATCAACTCAACAAAAGAAACGTGCCTTCATATCTCAAGTTTAGAGGTCTAACAGTTGAAAAACGCGGGATTATAACTTCTACGCGGCCTCCCTTGGGTGTCAATTTTCACGGAACTTGTTCTTAGCAGATCCTTACTCAAAATAAAAAACATATATTGCAAATCTCAAGTTTATAGATCTAATAAGCTAAATAACAAAAAAAAATTTAAAATTTATTGTTCTCCTGCAATTTTTTCCACACGACGTGCTTGCGAGTCGATTTTTTCAAATCCCGTTCTTGGCATCTGAAAACATGCTTGCCAAATTTCAAGACTGTTGGTCCAACAGTTCAAGAGATCTCGAGATGAGTGAATGATTGAATCGTTTCCCCTGAATATATATAAATATACACTCTTTTGGTTAGTTTTCAAGTTTCCTTCCATTTTTCAGGAATTATTCAAAATCAATCTGATGACCGAAAATCGAGCAAAAATTTAAGATTACAAAATATAATTTTTCAATCCACTTTCATATGTTGTTAGAATATTGGGGGCAAAGTGTAAATTGTTTAGCCAAGAAATGTGTAACAGATGATCCTCTGCGGTTTGGCTCAAATATTATTTCCAAATTTTCCTAAAATGAAGGTATTTGACTGGAATACAGAACACAAGGAGCTATATATTTTTGATTTAATCCTCCTAAAAATTCGGGTTTACATTGAAGAAATTCTATTTCATGGATTAATCAACTATAATAATTAAATCTCAATCAATCTATCAATATCATAAATTATTTTCCTTTAGGACACATTACGTTTCGCAGAATCGTGAAAATTATTAAGAGTCAGGGACGCCTTAAGGCCTGGGCAACTGCGCCCGGGCCCAGGGCACCAGTCATAATGGGAGCCTCGACTCGTTCTCGACTCAGCCTTAGTAAAATCATGATTCGAATAATTTCAAATCTCAAATGTTATTCCTGGTTGTATTCTGCGAAAAACTGGGAATTTCGGACTATTTGTCAACTGACTGTGTGTGATGACCATCCTCCCTGTTTCGGCCTAGGCCTACCATCATTACTCAAAAAGTCATTCAGTCAAAAAGGCGGCAATCGGTCGAGCCGGTTTGTGTGATTGTAAGTCATGAACATTTGTTTGTTTTTGGTTGTTTGTGCGAGTATTTGACAAAGCGTGATATGTACTGTCTACTTTTAAGGGTCATGGGGGGGGGGATACTTTTGGGTAGGGTCCCTGTTAAGAGTGTCTCCTCTTTATTGACATGAGTACTGGTCCAACTGGTTAAAGATAATCGTTTTCGTAAAAAAAATATATATATATATATATATTGAAATTTTTCTTTTCTTTTTTTGTATTAGCCAATCAAAGCTACACCCAAATCTTCATGATAGGAGGTGTTAAGTTTCCACAAGGAAACAGGCACTCCATTAACCATTCTACGTATATTTTTTTTGTAGCCTGTTTAATCAGCTTTCTAAATATGACTTACTTTTAACTTTGAGTTTGTATGAAAACAAGATATCAATCATTGGCATGGCCAAGTAATTTTAGCGCGTTTTTCACATGTTGTATTTTGCAATAATGCAACTAATGAACTTTTTACTAACAGAAAGTAATATACAGTATTAAAAAAAAGAAAAAATTTTTTTAAAAAATTAAAAATTATTAAATTTAAATATGATTTGGCTCATCTAGGGCACAAATGCGACCCAATGCCGAAAACCCGAGGTCAATTGGTTGATTATTGGCTGAGAAAAAGGTACGACAAAATATGGAACGCGAAGACGAAATTTGCGTCCTATAATAGCGCTTTTGTTCTACATGAAAAACGCGCTAAAAAGTTGCAATCTTTGCTTATTTTGTTTTTGTTTCAATGGCGAGCTCAAATCGAAACCGGAAGTGGGTGTTTTCATTTGATTTTCCCTCACCAAATAAGATTTTTATTCAGTTTAAGTACTTTAAGGAATCCTTTTCTTGTTTAATAAACTTTATTTCACTTAAAAAATGTTTTAATAAGTAGGTTTTGCTATTAAATTAGCAGCAATACACTTGAAGCAGTTTTGGTTTGGATTTAAACGAATTATCTTTTTATCAGTCTTTGGAAGGCGGTGGTTGACGAAAGTGGTTGAAACGATTTGGCGTTTATCAATTGATGTGATGTTTGACTTGAATTTATTTTTTACTTACTGTTTGATAGGTTTTTTTGCTTCAATCAAATATATATTATTTCGGTTGGGTAAGTCATCCATTTATTTATATTTTATTCCTTTTGTGTTTAATGTTTCGAAGTGTCTCAAGCTTTCAAATTAAAGATTTAGATCATTGATTCTTTACCACTGTGTACTGTCATTTGTTTAAATAATTCTTAATTATATTCTAATTTAACATCATTTCCAACATGCATTACCGTGGTAGAACCGTATAAGCAAATTGTTGACATTCTTTAGCTTTAATTTTATCTAATTAAAATATGTGATATCATTGTATTTCTTGCATTATTCTAGTGTATATATTTGATAGGAAATAATCTTAACAACTTTTTTACATAATTTTTGTTTTTTTGTAATTTATTTATCTAATTAGGTATTCGTCTGCTTCGACTAGTGTTAGCTGGTGTATTTGTTTATAGTTCTTGATTCACTTAGATATAGCTCTCAGTTATTTTAGTTCTCAATTAATTTTGTAGTTCTTTTTTTTATATTCGATGACAAATTTGTGAGTAACATGTCGCTTACCGAGCCTAATTGCTCAGTTAAGTATTAATTTTTTTATCAAAAGCGTTGTAAAAGCATAAATGAAGAGAGTAAAGTACAAGGCATTTGTTCAGATCAGAACAACTTCTGAGGTAAGTTATAAATTATTTTGTGTTCTAATTTAGATACTTTCTGAAACTATTATGAATGCATTGCTATTTACTCATTTATGCTTTAGTTTAACTCATTGTTATAAAAAACAAAATAGGTTTTAATAACATTAATATTGTTATTTATCATTGAATTATAAGTTGATTCTAAAAGATTAAAAGTAATGGCAACTATTCAAATTTAGCAGCTTTTTAAACATCTGTAAAAGAAATGTGAATGGACAAATTTAAATTTTTTGAATAGCTATATTATCAATGATAAGTTTATAATTTGATTCTTATATTTTAGAGTAGCATTGAATATCAATTGCATTGTTTTCTATTTTAATGAATATTCATTATTATGCTTTAGTCATTACATAGTTATTGCTATTTATGAGTAAATCCTAATTTGATTCCAACACATTAAAAGTAAAGACAAGAAATGCCAAACCATTTTGATAAAGAAATGTAAATTTTTTCATTTAAAACTTAAATTTAATATGGAGAAATGTTGTGTTTACATTTAAGATTCTCCCAAATTGTTACTAATTTTTCTTATAAGGCATAGTATTTTTAAATCAAGCACTTTATGATGTGTTTTTATATAAAAAAAACTGTTAATTTTCACTTATTTAAAATTTTTATTCATATAATTTATTTATTTAAATTGTGGTCTTTAGATAAAATAATTGAATATAAATTAAGCTAAAAATTAACTTTGGCACAAATCTTTCAACATTTATTAACCAGTAGACTAATATGTAAATACCGAAAACTCATAGAAATTTACAATCTAATTTTAGAATTTATTTCTTTTTAATATTTAATACTTTTTTTTAAACTTAAGGTTATAAGTGCAACATGCACTTGTCCTGCTGGAGGCACTCCAACATTTTGTAAGCAGGTATTTGCAACGGTTTATGTTCCAACGGAAAACAAAGATGGTTTCTGCAAAAGTGGAGACAGATCATGCTACTTGGTATACAGCTGGTTTGCGGGTAGATAGTGAAAGTACCCAGATGGTTCAGGACGATACAGATTGAAATGGCAAGATTCTTTGGAAATTGTTATTGTTTGGAAGTGCGAGTCGTGATATGAATGAAATGTGTCCGCATCTGCAATGAGCAGACAACATGTTGCAAGGACAGAAATCACCACGGCACGAATTGAAGAAACTACTTAGATTGATCAACGGGTAACTCAGCTTTAAATCTCGTCAGAGCTGGGATTGAGATATGGTAGCACGCAGTATATCATTTTCTGATGTGCTGCGATATTGTACTGAGACTGGCTCAATGGACAAGGACCTGATTTCTACCTAGACAGATTAAACAAGTAGGTTCTGCATTCTCTATGAAAAATGCCTAAATAGATTTGGTGATTATGATGAAATGTGATAGGTGAATATGCCTCTTAATTCCCTTTTTGTATTTTCTGTCTATTGTAAATAAATATTTTTTATTCGACTTGTAACCTTTTTTTCTGCTCGCCCCTCGTAGTTATGCATATTTCTTAATGATTTGTGGATTTTATAGATGTATCTGTTTTACAGTGTTAAGCTTTTTAAAATAATTTTGTACATAAAATATTAAGAGTTGATAGGGAAGTATTTCATATATATTTAATCCTCTGATGAAATTTTTTTTACAACTTCATGAATTGCATATTTTATATTAGTGTGGCTTACCAGTTAAGATATTTGAAATGATGCTGTAATTTTGTGGTTTGCTTTGCCAATACTATAGAAAGTTCTTAATTTTTTTTCCTTTGTACTAGTATGCTATTAACTGGTATACTCGTTCTTCACACGGGTGGGAATTTATATATAACAAAAATGTTATGCATGAATTTTCTCATTTTTTTTCAGCATTTAGAGATGGAAAATAACAATTGTCTATAAAATATATTACATTTACGTCAAGTTTGCCTACCTACACTTAAAATTCAAATTAATATTTTATTTCATTGTTGATCAGTTTGATGAAAATGAATTTTATTTTTACAATGTATTACATGTAAATACTTTATACATATAAAGTGGACATGGCAAAGTTTTTATAAATAAGTAAATGTAAGGACTCAAATTGATATTTTAAAGACTTGTCATTCAGTTCTTAGCATTTAATAATCTCCCACTTTGTGGAAACCATGAAATAATATGAACAGCTATAAATGGAAATTTTTTTAGTTCAATAGAATAAGTAAATATGACCCTGTGTTAATTTATCATTTGTAAACAAAATTTTAAAAAAACCTCTAAAAATAGAATTGTGCATAACTTAGCAAATTATAAAAAATCCAGTAGAGAAATTTACATGTTACTTCTATAACACTGCAATATTGATACAGTTTTACGTGAATAGATTTATATAAATATACCAAATATTAATTCTGATTTAAAAACCTGCGAAAAACATGAATTAGAAAAAAGTTTTAAGACATTTGTAAAGTTTACAACAAAAATGTAGATGAAATCAGTTAGCAACAGAATTTGATTTTGAATGTAAGAGATTTAAATAACACACAAGATATATTGCAATACATGCAAAATAAATATAATGAGTTATTTCTACATGTATTAATTGTTTTAATACTTTTTTCTTAAGTTGCAATTACTGTAGCAAGTGTTGAGAGCTCTTTCAGCATATTAAAAAGTTACCTTCAGCAGTTGCTATATTAAGCATCAAACAAAAAAATTAAAACTTTTATAAAAATAACATCACACAATAAAAAACATGTGTATGGGTATGCGACACTTGGATCACAAGTTATTATTAATGCAAATATGTACTATATTAAAAATTTACATTAAAATTTTTAATAAATACTTTTTTTTATATGAAGTGCCTATAACATGTTGATCTACTTCTTTTATATTGTACAATATTAAGGGAATGTACCATCAGAAAAAGTGAAATAATTTTCAGAAATTCAATTTAATTATCCTTAATTTTAAATAAATTTTTCTTATTGAATTACATATAATTTATAAAAATAATAGAAAATAATGATTTATGTATAAACAATAGATGGTTCCAAAATACAATTTAAACGTAAAAAAGTTTACTCTAAGCCATTGTTCATCTCATATTAAAGTGAGTTAATATGTAAATTTTTGATTAATAATATTTATCCATTGGTGAAAATGAATTTCATTTTAACAGCACAATGAATTGCAAATTAGATGGAAAAAATACAATACAATATATATATAAATGAATAGTCGCATAAAATTTCCATTCACAATTAAATTCAAAATTTATCAAACCAAACAAATATTTCTGTACAATTTCAATGATGAATAATATTTATATATATATATAAACAGCGAATCACAAGATTATTGTGTTGGACATTCCATAAACTTTTCAGGTCATAACATTAATTGAATATATTTTGGCCATAGTATTCAAAAATAAGAATTTTTCAAACATGAAAAAATGTACAACCAGACATAACAAATAATTTCCAGTAATTGAGGTGTGTGTGTTTTTTTTAAAAATTGGCTTAAGTCACTTTGTTTTAAAGCTAAAAAGTACCCTTTTTTAAAAATGTTTTTTGGAGACAATAACAGCAAAAAGTCAGTTTGACCAGCTATTATTTCACTGTTTAAAAAAAAATTAAGAATTTAAATCTTTTCAAACTCATAATATGCCCAATGTTTAAAATTTTTTAGTCATTTTAAGTGATTTATGTTTCATAGGTTACTGCGAAAAAGGTTAGTATGGATTTGAAAATCTGTTTCCTTGTTGATTTGTAATAATTCTTTTTCTCGCTAAACTTGGAAAAAACACAAGATTTTTTAAAAATATAACCAGAAATCTCAAACCAGAATCCATACTAACTTTTATAAAACATACCAATTGAGAGTATCTACAAAAACTTTCAACACTATCTTGAACAGAAAAAATTAATGAAAAAGCTTCTAAGTTACATAAACTATTTTTTAAAACAAAAATTGGCCTTGAAATCAATTTTAATTATGTAACTATAAGAACAGGATATACATAACCAAGCAGAAATAATTTTAGCAATGAAAATTTAAACTATTAAATCCAAATAAACAACTTAGTTACAGTAACACATAGCTAATTATGTACGAGATAAGACAAATAACAAGTACGAGTTCAAAACACTCAGATTTTTTGTCAGATTTTAAAAAATGATTTTATTTCCTACAATAACCGTTTCTTTAAATGATCGATCAACCATTTGTGCAAAATAAGACATTTTAAAAATTATAATGTAAAACTAAAAGAACGAAATAATCGTAGCTACTGTAGTAAACAGACAGTACGTGGTCACGTGACAGTTTTCACGTGATCGTGACGTCACATGAATTTAGTCCAATGGGCAGCCTTACTGAAGTTTTGGTTTCGATTTAAACGTGTCATTATCTTTTTAACTATCTTTGCATGGTGGTGCTGGATGAAAGTGGTCGAGGTGATTTTATATTGGTGTGATATTTGGCTTGAATTTATTTTTTACTTATAGTTTGATAGGGTTTTTTGCTTAAATAAAAAAAAAAAAAACCACATATATTATTTCAACTGGATTTGGGTAAGTCATCCATTTATATTTTCTTCTTTTGCATTTAATATTTGAAGTTTCTTAAGCTGAGTCATACTTAAGCTTTCAAATCAAAGACTTAGATCAGTGATTTTTTACCACTGTGCCGCCCGATTTTTTTAAAAATATAATTCTTAATTATACTTTAATTTAACATTATATCCCAAAATTAATCAAAAAAATTGAATAGGTTTGTAATCCACTTGTGATAACGAATACATCTGTACATGAATTAACTTAGAATGAAGAGGAAGAACTCATTTCACTTTGAAACAATCGAGATTTAATTTCAAAAGAATCAATTCATTCATTTTGGATTAAAATTAGAGGTGCTTATCCCATAATACCCGAAAAAGCTTTAAAAAATATTGTTACAATTTTCTGCATCCTATTTGTGTGAATAAATGTATAACCGTTGCCATGTAAAAGTTTCCCATCCGGTATAGTGGTTAGCGCCGCTAACCACTGTAGGGCTTGTGTTCGAATCCCGGAGAAGGTATGGATGTTTGTAAATGTCGTGTCTTTTTTTTCGCGGCAGGGGGGGGGGGGACTCTAAATAGCCGTCGAGCCTTAAGATCTCTCGTGAGGTTGGAGGAAGGGGGAGAGAGGTGGGTAGCCGTTGGCTACCCCAGCGTGTTCACATTCAAAATTGGGGTGGAACCGCGCCAAATCGTACTGTCACCTGCATGGTGATAAAAACTACGGCTAATGACAGGCGTATAATATAGCCCGATGTCATGATGAATTTCGTGGGCCTCGATCTGACTACGTTAGACATGTGGCATTAAAAAAAAAAAAAAAGCAACTACAAGAGTTTCCATTTCCGTGAACCCGGGTAAAAAATCACTAATCCCAGGATTTAGTTTTTGTCTGAACTATGTTTTGAAATTTTTTCCTCATCAATTTAATTCCCAGAAAATTTATTTAGAAGCTTCCGTTTTTTTTCTCGAGACGAGACATTTGCGCAACATTCATTGCTGTTCCCCAGTAATAAAAAAAATTGTGACTCATTTGTCTGATGTTTGTAATAATTTCCCTTTTTTTATTACATCAATAGAACTAAGTAATATTTTGTCATTATATGAAAACTCTTATTAGCTGTTATTGCTGTTTGAAGTATGGAAAAGGGTATTTCTTCAAAATTCTTTCTGAATATTTAAAATTTTATTAACCCAGAATAGAGGTGAGTTATTTCAATGTTTTCTTCATTTTTTGAATACACACAGAGATAAATTTAGTAATATTATTTTGTTATCATTATAAATATATTTTCAAACTAGATTGCATGTATTAATATTTAAACGTTGTTAAAAATATTTCGAAAAGACATTTTCTGAAGAAGCTAAAAGACAGTTTTATTGGACTGTGAAATATACAATGTATTTATTATTATTATTTTTAATATTAAAGTCTGTTTTTTTTAGTATTTTTATTAGAGTTAATTTTAGTGTTTATTATGATTAATTTCTATGTTGCATGTTAATAAGATAAGTAGAAAAATATTTTAGATCAAAATTTTTGTGAATTCATTCTATGTTTTGAACATGTTGTGTAAAGGTATCTGTGCGCTTGTTGGGAAAAAAGTTCAGTTCAGACTTAATAACTTTAATTTTGAAAAAAATTTACTTCCTTAGTGAAACTGTTAACTTAGTGTGAATAGAGACTTCATTCAAAGAGACGTTTAGAAACACAATATTTAATAACAGGAGACAAGACGAGAATGAATATACAAGTACATTACATAAAACAGTTGTAACAGTTTTTACAGCACCATCGGTTGGCATTTACACAAATCTAATACACATATCAAACTACACTATATTTAACTCTTAGAATGCCTTACCATGCAGTTATCAATTCTGAACACGAAAAATAGTGTTTCGATGAAAATAATATAGGGGCTTTTTATTTTGTTTTAAATTTTCAATATTTTGGAAAATCTCAAACCTATTGATTTTTAATTCAAATGGGAGAATATTTAATGAATTCAACTTGTACTATTTTTATTGAAATCACATTATGTACTATTTATTAATTTCTTTTTATGATGAATTAAGTTTTGTTTTGATTTTTTTCAATAAATAATATTAAACCAATTTTTTAATTATGTTTTTAGTTTTATTATGTAATTTCAATCATGCTAATGTGCAAGTTTTTTCATAAATAGTCCAATCCCAGTGGGGCACATACAGGGATTTTTCAAGGGTCCAAAGTCCACCATTTTCGTATCATGCTCCAATATGTCGCCCAACATATTTGTTGATTTTCGGGAACAAAAAAATAGTAAAAAATTAATTATTGATTAAATAATTAGCATTAATTAATAAAATTAATTAAAAGTAAATACTTAATTAAATTTTACGGACTGAATACATAGGATTATAATCAATAGAAAAAAAATCAAGGGCTTTGGGAGGGCCCTGAACTCCCCTCCTTATGTGCGCCACTATCGAGTCCCCCAATCCCGGGATTGAAAATATAGCACGGAATTGTTAACCCTAGTGTGAATTCGGATTTTCAGCATCAATAAAAGTAAAAATGAAAAAAAAGATCGAAACTTCTAAATGTGTTGTTGCTTATGCCACCTGTCTGACGTAGTCAGATCGAGGCCCACGAAATTCATCATGGCAACGGGCTAGAGATACGTCTGTCATTAGCCTAAGCTTTGAACCCTTGAAGGTGACAGCACGATTTTTCTCACGATAGATGGCGACACCATTCGGATCCACAGATTTAACGATTACGTGCTCCGTTTGTACTCGGCGAGTATTTGGATGCATCGGGCATCGAACCCAAGCCTTCCGGTCTGGCATCCGATGATCTTACCACTAGGCTACCCACGACCCCACTTCTAATTGTGGATAACGAAATGAAAGTGGCATTATCATTTTTGCTACGAAGAAACGCGACGAACTTTTCAAAAACTTATAAACGAAATTTTCAAAAACCTTCAAGCTCAAATTTCGCGTTATAAATGTGTATTCGTATAATTAATTTGTAATTAATTACTCAATAAACATTTTGTCTTTTTTGTACATATTATTTTATTTAACATTGAAAATTATTATCAAAAACTATTTTGCATAGTGTATTACAGATAAAGTCCTTTTAAACTTATTTTGTTAGTGTGCTGCCAAATTTTGAAATTGTTAAAAGTGTACCGCAACAGAAATAAATTATGGTTTTAAAAAAAACTAAAAACACACACCCTTTTAATCTTAATCTATTCGCCAAATCTGGAAATGGGATCTGAAATTAGTGGCCAGTTGCGGGATGGGATAGGAAAATAAGAAATTGTTAGTCTTGATGATCCTAATCAGGGAAATGGAACAAATTATTAAATTATTGTATTGTCATCGGTCCTGGACAAGTTAACCAAATTTTGGAATTAATCTGACCTTTTAAAGTGGGTAAAAACTGAGTTCAAAGATTCACCGTCACATACAAGTGAAGCTTATAAAAGTGTGTTAAAGGTTGAGAATCACTAATTTCGATGAATCAAATATGATTGTAAAAGTGTAGATAATGGATAATGGAACAACATATTTTCGGACCATTAAAAGTGGTTGAACTAATTTGTTCCGAACGATTCCGAAATCGCGCCTGATAAGAATTCCTAGTTGCCGAGTAATTTTCAATTCAAGATGGTGGCCTAGATGTGAGAAATCTGCACGAAAATAATTTTAAAAGAATGGCCTTTTCCTGACAAACGTGTTTAAGATTGTGAAATTGCATAAATCTTAAATAAAACTAAAAAATGAAATAATGAAACATTCGTTTACTTTTATATATAGAACAGCATGAAAATATACGAACATCAGGATTATAAGAATAGAATATGAGAAATTTAAAAATGCCGGGCAAAAATATAAAAAGCTGAATGTGGGCAAAATGAAAGTAATCATGGTTTAGAAAATGTCGGCTATTTATATTGCCAGCATTATTTTTACTTATTTATTAATTCTTTTTTTTGTAATTTTATTGTTCACAATTTGATGTTTATTACTTATGTGAAATATAATTTTTTTTACTGTTAGTAAAAGAGCTGATTTTTGTAATATTTTGACTCAGATTTCTAAATACGTTAAAAAATATTTTTTTCTAAAAAACTTTGTTTGCTATAGTTTTGAAACATACATAAGAAATAATAATAAAATAACTATTTGAATCATATAGAAAATTGTCTCCGTGTCAAAAACAATGCAGGTTCGTCAGTTTTCACACAACTCAGTTTAATTCAGATCAAACAAAAACTTCCATTAAAATTAACAAATTTTAAGAAGCAATAAGGATTGTTCATTGGTTAAAAGCTAGATACAGCGCCAGTCACTTGCTTCAAAGGATAAATCACATCTACTTAGGGCCTTTCTAACTTTCCCATCGCCCTAGGCACTTCAAATTGTTGTGCACCCTCCCCCGCCTTTTCGAGAGCATCCCCCTCCTTATGGGGCCCATAGACAGGAATCCAAACTCGAAAACGATGAAAGCGCCCTCTTCTGGGAGGGGGCGTGTCAAAAAGAATGGCGAAGTACTCATGTAATACTGATCGTAATGATCGAAGGTAAATAGTTCCTTCATAAGAGATGAATTATATGCCCCCCCCCCCTAATTTTCATTATTTTCTCGACTTTAAAATAAACATTTTTTTACATGCTATCAGTTATCCAAATTTGCTCTTGCTTTATTCCAATTTCGACAAAATATGGAACGAAGACGAAATTTGCGTCCTAATAGCGCTTTTGTTCCACTATTTGAAAAACGCGCCAAAAAGGAAAGAAAACAACCTTCAAGTAGATAAAAACTACCGGACATATATGTTATACAGATAAGTAGCAGGAATGGTTTTATGGAGTACTTAGTCCTTTACGGACTCTAATCTCCTATCGGGTAATTATGATGCCTGTAAAGAGTTTTACTATTTGCCAGTGTAGAAGAATAATTGTATGAATAATTTACTTTGGAAAATTATGAAAATTAAGTTAAAATGCAAGAATGAGAGCTGATTAAACTCTCAGAGATTACGTTAAATTTTAGTACGTAGAAATATAAAGTAGCGTTCTGATTGGCCGAGACAAGACTTCGGTTAGTGAAGTATATAAGAATCTTAAGACGACTAAGCAACCATATTTAGGAATCGACCAACACAAAAACAGGACCTGGAAAAATTTCTTATCAACTTTAAATCTTCAGGACAATTCCCTCTACAATTTGCATAAAAAGATTACTAAAATAGCTACGGCCATCCCACCTCTCCATGGTCCGAGTGGGCTGGTTTATTCAGATTTCGATAAGGCGGAGGCTTTCAAAGAGACACTTGAAGTCACTTTTCAGGAAAATGCAGAACCCTACAGTGACGACAAGATCGAAGTCGAAAACTTAGTTTTTAACTATTTCGTCAACTTCACAACAGACACTCCACCACCCCTCACTTCCCCTTCTGAAGTCCGAGGCATAATAAAGAAACTGCAGAATAGAAAAGCTGCTGGCCCAGATCAAATTCCTACTATTGCTCTTAAATACTTAACTTTAAATGCTATTACACATTTAACTAAGATTTACAATCAATGCCTCATTAAAAATCCCTTTCCTACACCGTGGAAGCAAGCAAATGTAGTCATGCTGCAGAAACCAGGGCAAAAATCACACTTTCCCACAAGGCTACAGACCAATTAGTTTATTAAACGCCACTGCTAAGATTTTCAAAAGAATAATTTTAACGAGAATATTAACGCACTGCAAAGCCATAGATTGCATTCCCCCGGAACAACACGGATTTCGGGAGTGCCATTCCACGCTACACCAACTGATACGTGTTACAAATATTATTAATGTGAAGGATTCGCTAGCAAACTATACACTGTCGGTGTCTTCCTTGATGTCAAGAGGGCATTCGACAAGATGTGGCATGATGGCCTCACATACAACTTAATTAAACTCAACTTCCCTGGGTATCTAGTTAAAATTATACATAATTATTTAAAAAACAGAACCTTTCGGGTACGTGTAAATAATGAATACTCAAATTACGGTGCTTGCCAAAGCGGCACTCCCCAGGGTAGTACCCTTTCACCGTGTTTGTACAACATCTATACTCATGACTTTCCACACCACCCCATAGTTAGTACCTGCCTGTTCGCGGATGACTCCGCGATGTTAGCACAGGGTTCCCAGTTCAAATACTCATTAAAAGCTATACAAAATTTCCTAGATACTTTAGAAAATTGGCTTACAGACTGGAGAACTGCAATTAATGTTGATAAATCTCAAGTAATTTTTCGGAAATGGAGGGTCATCGACCCTCCCTTCCAACTCACACTTTTTGATGACAACATCCAGTGGGTTCCGGTGGTCAAGTACCTGGGCTACACTTAGATAGCAGACTAACTTTCAGAAAACACATTGACTATCTCGCAGAAAAGTTCTGGGGAAGAATTCATTTAGCTGTCTCCCTTGTTGGGAGAAAGTCTCCTCTCTTCCTAGAAAATAAAGTTAAAATTTACAAGCAAATTTTGCACCCAGTGATTACCTATGCCGCCCCTGTCTGGGGGCTGCAGCCGCCACCCACATGAGAAAAATTCAAGTTGTTCAAAATAAAATACTTCGCATCATGACTAACGCACCTTGGTACGTTAGAAATTATGTGATACACAACGATTTACACATGGAGCCGATATCTAGTTTCATCACTAAGTTAGCTAGGAATGTTTTTAGAACTATAGAAAATCACGAGAACCCCATTATCAAAGCACAAACATTATTCACGTATCCACATCCTAAATTAAATTATGCATATGCTACCACAAAGTGGGCCTTGCCTCTTAAACCTCCTTAATTACTACATAAAACACTAATTTTATACACTAACAACATCAAACGCTCTACTGCACCGAAACTGACTCATAGTGAACTGTCACTGCTCACCCACTCATGATTGATTGTCTTCCTTTTTGTATGGCGATCGTTTCCCTTCCTGACTTCTTCCTCCATTTGCACGCCCAGCGCCATTTAAGGTGGTCCCTCGACCTGCCGTCCTTCATCCCCCCCTGCCTCCGGCGGGGTTGTTGATTTTTTTATTACGCTCTCCATGGATTTACTTTTCTTCTCACACTGAGTATAAGCGCTTCGCGCTGGGACTCGACATTTCTAATTTTCGTTTCGTTTCAAGCAACCATATTTTAGTAAGCAACCAATCAGAGTAAGCCTGCAGTTCAACTGAGTTGGACGGCAGGGTTTAGATGAGAAAATAGAGACAATATTAATAATTAGAAAAAATATGAACAAATATTTTGAATATTAAATAATTTTGGGATTAATTAAAATTTTCAATTCGCTACTGTTAATCCAGGAGAATGATGTGCCGAAATATTGGCCACTCGAGGGCGCTGCTGTGCGCACCTCAGTATCTAAAATGTAAATATTGTTAGTGTGTAACTTGTTTTGTAAAATGTAGGCCGCATGACGGCAAGTTCAGTCTTATTAAATATTACTATATTCAAAATTGTGTCTTCGTTGAGTAATATGGACTGATCAATTTCTATGGATACTGCACACTCATTAGTTTCATTCGCTAAGAACATTTCGTTTAGGTTCTTAATTCTTTACAAATGATGTAAAGCCGAAAGAGAGAGGAATTACACTTCATTTGTACTGGAAACAGAGGAGCTATAACTCCTTTGACCAGCCAAAAAACTCTTCTGCTGGGTTGTTGCTATTGTAAGATTTTTTCATTTCGCTAAATAGCGATAGGGAAAGGTTAAATATATTTTTGATTTCCATTAATTGCTTGAAGAAAAGTGAAATCACCGTTTTGGTTTTGAATATCATTAATTATTTCTGGAGAAATGTTGTCCTTTTGACCATTTTATTAAAAGCTTTTATTTAACTTACAATGTATGTATGTATGTAATTTGTTCGGGTGGAATCTTGCAACTCAATTTTGAAGCTGATATCTTCCTCCCATTGAGCTGAAATTTTGTATACACGTTTAGTTTGGATGACAATGCATGTTTTGACCATTTATATTCCGATATTGCAATTAATTAAAAAGATATTAATTAAAAACGTTAAACTAGTTTTGGGCGCCAACTTCGATATATCTGCATTGTTGTAATTATGTTATTATTACAACAATGACAAAAGTTGGCGTCGAAAATCGGTTTTCAGCCAAACTGGAATTTCATAACGTTGCGCTATTGACAGTATTAATTAACTTTGTCTAAAAAATAATTACATTTCTACAACGTAAAAATAATCTAATTTCTACAACGTATGCAATTTTTTTACAAATTTCTATCTATTTTCTTGGATTTAAATTCAAAACATAAAAGTAGAGCTATTTTTCAAGTAGATTGGTACATTGTATACCTTTCTCAACGCTGACAAGTTAAACTGAGATCGAGTATTGAAGAAATTCTTTAAATAATTTATCTAACTTTAATCTATGAAACCCAGACAAAAAATTACAGAATCGGAAAGATCATTTTTTTTATGTATCCTACCCATCAAAAAGGAATTCGCTAGGAAAACAATAAGAGAAAAATATTATCTAGAAATGCAATATATTTTCGATTAAAAAAAATAATTTTATAATAAAATGAAGGAATTTTTTAAAGAAATTTTCTAATTTTAAGCCTACAAGTAATTTAAATATACCTCATTTTATCACCAGTAATCTAAACACACACTACGACACGTGTCCTTAAATTTAATTACAAATAGAATCTGTTAATTTTATTTGAATTTAATTATTGATTTTTTCAAATCAAGTTTCTAAAGATGATCTGAGCAATTAAAAAAAAAAAATAGATTCTTACGTAGAAGATATTCAATGTCCAGCAAAAACTTATCATTATTTGATAAAACTTTCTTTTTTGATTACAAAATGTGTTTTGAGTCTTAAGCATTTTATTGATTAATACAAATATTTAAATGCCTTTTGAAGTTTTTTAATAAACAACTAAAATTTTCTTCTAATATGTTAGAGAAATATATCCCTTATCTTCAAAATATTTCAAATAAATAATATATTCTTTAAGTTTTTCAAAAATAGTCAAAATTTTAATTAAACATTTAATAACTTTGTCATTTATGAAGATAATCTCACTAAACCTTTTTTTTTTCGTGTGTAGAACAATGTTACCCAAAATCTGCACGAAGATTGAAAAAATTGCTTAAAAATTACGGATTTGAAAAAATTGTGTTTTTAGTCTAATACCATTTTGCGAGAATTAATTCAGCTAAACCAGGGATGGCGAACCAGCGTTCAATGAGTTGAACAGGCTGAGAAACCTGTCCAGCAATAACTAAAAAGTAAAAAATAAATTAAATGTAAAAAAACTTTTTTAAGAACAAGCTTTTATTTAAACGCGCTAAAAAGAATAAAATAAACTTTTCCTTTAAAACTTTTTTTTACTATCAACTTATAACGTCATTACACAATTTATATGATATAAAAGCTTGTCGCGAGATTTACCTGTGTAGATAAACAAGTAAAATAAATAACTTGACATGATTGATTTTGGTTTTTAAAAATTCAAACTAAGTAAATATGAGTACTGAAATATTGCGACAAGCTTTTATATCATATAAATTGTGTAATGACGTTATAAGTTGATAGTAAAAAAAGTTTTAAAGGAAAAGTTTATTTTATTCTTTTTAGCGCGTTTAAATAAAAGCTTGTTCTTAAAAAAGTTTTTTTACATTTAATTTATTTAACACGCTTTTATAACTTTCACTTGTATGTAACAGAATCTTTCTGCTCAATTTTTGCCCACTTTGAAATGTCAGATTAATTCGAAATTTTGCTCACTTGTCCAGGACCGATGACAATATAATAATTTCATAATTTTGTTCCATTGTCCTGAGCAGGACATCAGGAATAACGGTTGTTCAGATTTGGGGATTAAATTCCAGATTTAGCGACTAAAAGATTAAGGTGCAGCCCTAAAAACGAATACACTTGTGGTTAATATAAGTAAACAAACAAACAAAAGTGTTCTTTATGTGAGAAAAAGAAAGGTGGGTGGGCGTGAGCAATTTCTTACCATAATGTAAACAATTGTCTAGTTTTTCTAAATATGGAAATAAAAAAAACGAGCCTTACAGTAGTCGTATACGATGTGTAACATCTGACATGTTATCGTGGTAAATTCAAACTAGCAACTTAAATCCTGAAAAATATGAATCGAGTATGATTGGAAATAATTTTCTATGGAATAATTATATCTTTAATGAAAATTTTATTTAATTAACACAAGGAGTAACGCAATTTTTTTTTATCAAAAATTATTATTCTTGTTCAATTTGAGGAAGAGCAGTAATGATAATTTATGATAACTAAAATATGATACATATAATTGTGTTTTCAAAGTATTTAAAAATCGTTAAAAAATAGCGTCAATAACAGTACCACTGTAGTTCTCGAAACATTTGGATTTGTGTTCATTTCGAGCTTGAGTTCATAATTCAAAAAAGCTATGAGTGGCTTAACTTTAAAATCACCACTCAAAATCATGGGAAGCGAGTGATAGTTAAAAAAAAAAAAAAAAAGCAGAACCTCCTTCGGTATATGGTAAAAGTAAAAAATGCAGGAAATCCTTAATTTTTTTAACCGTTTGATTCGGAGAAATGTATACGACCACCGAAATCACTGTCCATTTTTTCAAATAAGCATTTTGCCGCACAGATGTCCCCAATATCTTGACTAACATTACCCAGTCCACTTGTTTCACGATAAGTAATATCCATACCAACAGCCCCGTGGCCCGGTCGTTTAAATTGTACGCAGCAATCGAAGTCAGGTATCGAAACATGTAAGTTATTGTCTAACCACGACTCTGCCTAAAGGACTTAGCTTCTACTCTGATCCTAAAGTGAGAAAACAAAAACAAAGATCCCACGGCCTAGACCGCAGGGGGTGGGGGATGGGGCGGAGCCCCTCCCGAATGAAGGAGAAAAACAGAACTTCACTGAATAGCGCGAGTTTCACCAGCTTCCTGTTACGCATTTCCGTCCCTTTTCACGAAATCACTCCCACAAATCTCCAGCAATCCAGAGGAAAGATGTTACACATAAAAAAAAGACTCGTGTATGTGGGGGGAAAAAACAGTTTATGTTTTAACTGCTAAATATTTTTTTATTTTTATAAAGCAATACGTTTAGAAGTGATGATACGAACTAACATTATAGCAATACGTTTAAAAGGTGATAATATGCTATTGGCACTTAATATTTCTTCTTAACACACTTTTATTAGTTTGAGCTGTATCTATAGAGACGGGATCTCTTTGAAATATAACGATACAGGTATGATTCGAGGCCTCGTAAACGGGGAGAGAATAAATACCTTTCAGACCCGTTAATTAATACCCCTGAAAAGCAAGTCTAATTCCAGCAGCCACGTAATCCCCCCCCCCCGTCTCCAAATATCTTAATTCAAGGATAAATTCAACAATGAATAAATGATAGTTTGAAAAATAAAAAACACGCTTTTATTGTGAATCGAACTAAAAAGTTAAAAAAAAAATTATTCTTAATATAAGAATGTCATTGGGGTAAAAGCGTGGGGTGCTTTTTACTGCATTTTTACACTAACTCAGTATTTTGGAATAGAATTAGTAAGAAATTAAAATAATTAATGTAGAGAAAGTGGAGGGTGGGTGTTAGCAATTCTTACCATAATATAAACATTTTTCTGAAAATGAGGATAAAAAAAAAAGGCTCGTGCATGTGAAAAAAAAAATAATTTATGTTCTAACCGCTAAATATTTTTTATTTTTACAAGGCAATATGTTTAGAAGTGATGATACGAATTAACATTATAGCAATACGTTTAAAAGATGAGAATACGATTGACACTTAATATTACCATGTTTTTATTAACTCGCTTTCTTTAATGTCTGTCCGGGTGGAATTTTGTAATTGATTTTAAACTGTGTGACTTTCGGATGAGCTAGAGACTTGGAATTTGGACCATATCTCAGAAGTAGATGACAATGCATGAAAATGTGAAAAAAGAAGAAAAAACAAACAAACGAAAAGGTGGAATTTTATACTTTTTAGTCCGTTATAAAAACATGTGGTACACACATTTTATTTGTTTGACCTTTTCTTTTGAGACGGAATCTAATATAACGATACGGTACTCACCCGAGGCCCCGTAAACAGACAGAATAAATACACTTCAGACACTTTAATTAAAATCCATTGAAGAGCAAGACTTATTCCAGCAGCCACGTAATTCTGGCTCCAAATATTAAACTCAAGGATAAATTCAACAATGAAAAAATAACAGTTTAAAAAACTAAAAAAACACACTTTTATTGTAGATCGAACTAAAAAATGGAAAATAAATTATAATTTTAAAAAAATTAAAGAACACGCTTTTATACTGAATCGAACTAAAAAGTAAAAAAAATAATTCTTAGTATAAGAATAAAATGATGAACAAGAAAATTAATGTCATTGGGGTAAAAGCGTGGGGTGCAATTTCGGAATTGAAAGAAGTTAGAAACTATAACAATTGATATATTTATAGAACACCCCACGCTTTTACCCCAATGACATTAATTTTCTCGTTCATCATTTTATTCTTATACTAAGAATTATTTTTTTTTTTACTTTTTAGTTCGATTCAGTATAAAAGCGTGTTCTTTAATTTTTTTAAAATTAATTTATTACTATGGGGGAAGTCATACAATGTCAATCGCCGAATAAAATTAGGGAACTTAGCTCAATGCTTATATCATCTTGCGGTCTTTCTACTCCCTTTGTAATAAGTACAAATAGTGCATGGCGGCAGTGGCGGATTAAGCGGGTGTCGGACCTGCCAGGGGCCCCCAGCGTTGGCAGGGGCCCCAAGCTTGATGAGTGCAAAGGCCAGCGACAAACCAACTACACCACCTTGGAACAAATAAAAAAAATGAAAAGAAAACAAAATTACAATGAAACCCCAGCTAGAAATTTATCGGCACGCAAGAGAAATCCTAATGTAGAAAAACTTTTGAAAATATTTTTAACGATACCGATATCGAATGCATCAGGTGAATTATCTTTTTTAGTTTTAAAACGTTTTAAAAATAATTTAAGAAGGGCTATGGGAGAAAAGACAAATTGAATATCCTGGTCATATTATATACAGAATAAAATGTTTTGGACAAAATAGATATGGTAAAAATAATTGATGAATTTGCCAAAGAGAAATCAAACTGTATAGCAAAACTGTGAGCTCTTAAGTGATGGGAGGCTTGGAAGCTGATCGGTTTTGAAGATGGCCCCCAATTCATCAGTAATTTGTATACCCCCTTTGTTTACAGGATGTTGTCGGAATTCCTGGGATGGGGTCCAGCACGGGTTGTCACTGAGTTTTCAACGGTCATGCAAGTTGAATGGACTCATAAATTTGGGAGAAACCTTAACTTTTGTAACTTTGCGCTTGGTCTCGGTCCAATGACGAGGCGAGACCGGGGGGCACGCGGATGCAGAAAGGGTTAATTTGCCCTCACTTAAAAACAGGCGTCGAGACAATTTTCAGCAGATTCTCTCTTACATCACATCCACTAATTTCCAAATTTTAGGAAAAACTTAGTTCATTGTCCGGTGGACAATGCCAACCCCCCCCCATCACCTCGCCTCCGTTTCAGATAAGTGAAACTCATTTTGCTTGTTACATAGTTTTTATTCTTCAATTTTAATATTGTTAATCTATCTTTCGTAATGTGTTTTAAATTGCAATAAACAAATTTAATTTAAATTTAATCCGAGTAATGTCATCAGTTGCGTTGTCTCCAAATATTTAATTAGTACTAGCCACTATCATGATGCTGATCAAGTTAAATAAGCGAACCTGGGCAGTTGTTAAGATGTTAGTTTAAAGTATATATAAAATTATATATATATATATAGTCAGCGCCGCATCATACGTAAGGTTTTTAATATTTTTTTTATATATACAGTTAAGATTTTTCTTTAGCCGATGAGTTTTATTATATCACTACATTTTATTTTGAGAATTTAAAGTAAATGAATCTTTTCACTATTTTAGTTTTTCGACACTTAAGCCCATGGGCCCCAAATCTTTTACCGCCAGGGGCCTCCAACTACCTTAATCCGCCTCTGCATGGCGGAAGATATTTTGCGACGACTGCAGCAAGTACAAACAGATGTACCTTTGAATGAACACATCTACAACGAAACGCTAATAATAATTGAAAGTAAGGTTTTCACAATGGTTGGGAAGAAACTACAAGATTTTGGAAAGATTTGTCCGTGACAAGTCGACGGAAATGACTTCGATAATGAAATTGCTCGAGAATTAGACTCCGATTTCATACATTGCAACATCAAGTAACAGAATTAATCCCTCAATTAACCCCTGAACAAAGCCATGTTTTCCACCAAGTGTTACGTAAAATAGAATCTGGCAGTGGTGCACCCTTTTTTCTCGAGTCCCTGGAGGAACCGGAAAAGCGTTTTTGCTAAACTTATTATTAATGTCCGTCAGAAAAAAACAGAAGATAGCAGTTGCTGTGGCTTCTTCCGGTATAGCCGCGACACTACTGATCGGCTACACATTCCGTTTTAAAATTACCGTTGAATATTGCACATGAAGATTCACCCGTCTGCAATTTCAGCAAAAATAGCTCTCGAGGCAGGATGCTTGACAATGTAAGCTTTTAATCTATATAAATAAATAAAATTGAAGTGTCTGTTTGTAATTTCAAATTAGCAGTTTGTTACTAAATGCATTTAAAGGTATTTACGGTACTTATATCAAAAAATCAATTTTTAAATTTTTTGTCTGTCTGTCTGTTTGTTCCGGCTAATCTCGGAAACGGCTGGTACGATTTTAAAAATTCTTTCACTAACGGGAAGCTACATTAACGGGGAGTAACATATGCTATATTTTATTCGCGTATTCTTACGGGAACGGAGGCCGTGGTGGCCGAGTGGTCTAGGCATCGGATCATGGCTAGTTTGTCATGGGTTCGATCCTAGTACCACTAAAGATCCGCCGTGTAGGGACGCGATGCACGTTAAATCTGTCGAGAGCTCAAACGTCCTCCCGTTGGTGTGGTGTGGTAGTTAGGAGAGGGGGGGTGCCAGCTCAGGTGTCGTCCGCGTCACTTGACCATGGTTCAAAATTACGCGGACCGTCCCCAAAAGCCCTCGTGTAGCTGAACAGTGGGACGTTAATATTCACTCACTCACTCACTCACTTACGGGAACGGAAACTATACGGGTGAACGTGAAACTGAATGCCAAGATGAACGCCAAATTGAACGCCAAGCTGAGCTAATGAAGTCGTTGTTTTGGTTACTGGCGACCGATGCTTTTCATGAGACATAACACTGTTACGCGCACATGATAATACGCTGACACGTGCCATATTTTTTTTTATTTTTTTATGATAGTTTTATCTCGCTGTTCAGTTAAGTAGAGCATCGGCTGTTTCGGATGCACTTTTAAAAATAATAAATCAAGGCTTCATAAGCAAAAAGCAATGCAAGAAACAAAAAATTGATAAGTTTTACGGTTAGTTGTAATCCTTTCTTTTTTTTTTTTATTTACATTTTTAGTCACATTTAAACAATAGTTATTATAATCCCAATCTATATAAATAAATAAAATTGAAGTGTCTGTTTATAATTTCAAATTAGCAGTTTGTTACTAAATGCATTTAAAGGTATATACGGTACTTATATCAAAAAATCACTTTTTAAAATTTTTGTCTGTCTGTCAGGGGGTTTCTGGGGCGTACTGACAAAAAAATTCCTTCTTTCGAAATACAAGGATTATAATAATGAAATTTGGTTCACATTTTTCTTTTTTTGAATTGAAATCCGCCAAGAACGGTTATTTTGGAAAACGATTCTCAACAGGATTACGGGGGTATTGATAGTAAAAATTTCGTTTTTTCCCCGTTAGATTTGGCTTGCATGTTTATTTTACAGAGTAGAGATCCACCGAAAATTGGTTTTGCGGGAATCCACCTCATTGTAGTGTTACGAAAATGCAAACATCATTCTATACTTCAATTTCAGAGATTTTTAGAAAATACAAATAAGACGAGTTCTGCCCCTTTTTTTTTATCAAGAGGCGACAGTTACAGGTATAAGTATGTTTTTCAATACAATCGAACTCTTAATGATAGGACTTAGATATTAATAGTTGATATATATAACATCATGAAATACCCAGCGAAGCGGGTGGGTAACGGCTAGTATGATATAAAAGCTTGTCGCAAGATTTTCCTCTGTTCATAAACAAGTACATTAAATAACTTAATCTGATTGATTTTAATTTTTAAAAAATTTCAAACTAAGTAAATAAGAGTACTTTAATCTCGCGACGAGCTTTTCTATACAAATAAATGAAATTGAAGCGTCTGTTTGTAATTTCAAATTAGCAGCTTTTTACTAAATGCATTTAAAGGTATATACCATATTTATATCAAAAAATAAATTTTTTAAATTTTTGTCTGTCTGTTTGTTCCGGCTAATCTCGGAAACGGCTGGTGCGATTTTAAAAATTCTTCCACCAATGGAAAGCTATATTATCAGCGAGTAACATAAGGTACATTTTATCTCCATATTCCTACGGGAACGGAAACTATGCGGGTAAAACCGTGGGACTTTGCTTACTCCCCACCAAGTTGGCGCAAAATTATGCATTGGGTCAATAATGGAAATTTTAATAATGGAAATTTCTCACATTTATAACACAGTGAATTGAAACACAGTGTAATTTAGCATCTTTACAAAAAGCAATTTTTTAAATGGTTTTTTTTATTAAACGTGTAACGTTTATTACGTTACGTTTGTTAAATGTCAAACTTTGAAAAATATCGCCAAGTTGGCTAAAAAGTTCTCTATTCCAACAATCCCAGATATTTTAATGCAAATTTTCTACCACATTTTAAAGAGGGAAACGAAATAAAGTTTCAGCGAATTGCGCGCGTGATATTGAAAATTTTATGGTAATATTAATTGACAGTTTCGTAAAAAGTTTTGATTTTTCGAATGTTTATCACTTTGAATTTTTTTTAACCTAATTATACAATATTAATATTTTGCACAAAATTCTTCACTTATACTGAACCTTGATATTTTACGTGGAAGAATTACTTTGAAGATATACTAGATAATACTATGGAGAGGAAACCGTACAATGTCACTCGCCGAATAAAATTAGGGAGCTTTACGCAATACTTATTTCATCTTCGATCTTTCTAATCCTCAAATATTTTGGAATAAGTACAATAAGTACATGGCGGAAGACATTTTGCAGCCAATACAAGCAAATATGCCTTTCAATCAACACATCTAAAACGAAACGCAATAAAGGTTTTCAAAATGTTTGGGAAGAAGCTACATGATTTTGGAATGATTATTCCTAGACGTGTCGACGGAAATGGCTTCAATAATGAAATTGCTTGAGAATTAAACTACGATTTTATAGCATTGCAACATCAGTAACAGAATTTATCCCTCAATTAACTCCAGAACAAAGTCACGTTTTCCAACAAGTGTTACGCAAAATAGAATCCGGCAGTGGTGCACTCTTTTTTTCTCGACGCCCCTAGATGAACCGGAAAAACGTTTTTGCTTAACTTATTATTAATGACCATCAAAAAAACCCAGAACATAGCAGTTGCTATGGCTTCTTCGGGTATAGCCGCGACTTTACTGACCAACGGTCGTACTGCACATTCCGTTTTAAAATTATCGCTTAATCTTGCATTTGAAGATTCACTCATCTGAAATTTCAGAAAAAATAGCTCTCTAGCAGGATGCTTCCATAATGCAAGCTTTTAGTGTGGGATGAAAGTACAATGTATCACAAGAAAGCTATAGAAGCGTTAAATCGGACTCTTCAGGATTTACGAGATAGTACAGATATTAAAGGAGGAATGGTACTTTATTATATATTGGCTGGTGAATTTTCAAAAACTCCCCCAGAAATGAAGAAATATTTATCAATGAATACAATCTCATGGATAAAGAACAAAGTACTTAATATCCCACAGAGTTCTAAAATTCACTTGAACTTTCGGGTGTACCCTCACATAAACTTCAATTAAAACTATATGTACCAGTTATGCAAAATCTCGATGCTCCTCGATTATGTAAAGGAACGAGACTTTGGATCACAAAACTGATGCAGAATATACTTGGTGCCAATATTTGAACATATGTCATGAAAAGGGATAGTGTTATCATACCTCGAATTGCAAGTATCTCCACTGACCTACCGTTTCAACTCAAACGATTTCAATATCCCCAGTTTTAATGTTGCTATTAACAAAGCTAACATTTCAGGTAGCAGGGGTGCATTTGGAAAAGCAATGTTTTTACCATGGCCAACTATATGTAGCATGATCGTTGTGTCCAATGCCCAAATCTTCACATATTTGCAACTGACGGCAGGACATATAATATGGTATACAGTTCTGTTTTGAGCTCTTTTAAAGAGAAATTATATATTAAACGTAGATACTTTCGATTTTTAAAAATATTAATAGCTTAAGTTATTGAATTTTTGTTGTTAATTATTATAATAAATTACATTTTCAGTTTTTTAAACTAAGATCAATTTTAGAATTTTTAAATTTTATTGGTTCCAGTCAAGCAATAAAAAAATTACCATATTATATTACTTACTTTTTAATGATAATGATTACGACTTTGACAGTTATTTAAAGACATCAACGCGAGCGGAGCCGCGGGTAAAAGCTAGTGTGGGAATAAAAGTACGATGTCTCACAAGTAAGCCGTAGAAGCGTTAAATCGGACTCTTCAGGATCTACGAGATAGTACAGATGTTTCGGAGGAATGGTAGTTTTATTAGCTGGTGATTTCTGACAAACTCTCCCTGTAATCCAGAGGGGTACACCGGCAGATGAAATCAGAGCCTGTATTAAATCATCAAGCTTATGGGCGAAAGTTGAAAAATTCAGTCTGAAAACGAATATGAGAGTGTATCTTCATAATGAAGTAGATTCGGAGCATTGTGCAGAGATGCAATTGAAAATTGGTTTGGATGTTTGGACGCAGATGTGTTGGAGGTTATATTTTACTTTCCAGAGAATTTAGTAGAAAATAATGTATATCTTATTGCTCAAATTTACCCGGGCTTGCAACAAAATTTAAACTGGGATCAGTGGTTGCGCGCAAGATCAATATTGGCACCTAACAATGACATTGTCCATAAAATCAACATTGAAAATTTAAACGACGTGCGGGGGTAGGGTGGAAATGAAGAAATATTCATCAATGAATACAATTATGGATATAGAACAAAAAACTTCATATCCCACGGAGTTCTTAAATTCGCTTGAATTTGGGGTGTACCCTCACATAAACTTCAATTAAAACTAAATGTACCAGTTATGCTTATGCAGAATCTCGATGCTCCTTGATTATGTAATGGAACGAGGCTTCGGATCACAAAATTGATACAGAATATACTTGGTGCCATTATTTTAACAGGTGTCATGAAAAAGGAAAGTGTTATCATACTTTGAATTCCAATTATCCCCACTAACCTACCATTTGAAATCACACGATTTTAATTTCCTCAATCAAACTTAGCTTTACTCTTGCTATTAAAGAAGTGCAAGGGCAAACGTTGCAGGGGTGCATTTGGAAAAGCAATGCTTTTCCCATGACCAACTACATGTAGCCTTTTCGCGTTTGACCAATGCCCAAAATCTTCACATATTTGCAACTAAAGGAAGAACATGTATTTGATACAGTATACAGTAGCATCTTAGAATGATACTCTATTTTGAGCTCTTTTTAAGAGGAATTATATATTAAACGTAGATACTTTCAACTTTTTAAAATATTAATAGTTTAATTTATTGAATTTGTGTTGTTAAATTATTATAATACAGTATGTTTTCAATTTTTTAAACTAAGCTCAATTTTTAAATTTTAATGGTCCTTTTCTAGCAATAAGAAATTTATATTATATTATTTATTTTCTAATGATAATGATTATGACAGAGTTATTTAAAGACATCAACGCGAGCGAAGCCGCAGGTAAAAGCTAGTCTATATATATAAAAATAAATGTGTGTCTGTCTGTCTGTACTCGATAGATTCAAAAACCATACATCAAATTGCCGTGAAAATTTGGGAAATTATTAGGTATATCCCCGGGAAGGTTTTTGAAATTTTTTTTAAAAATCAGAGTTGGGGCTCTAGGTGCTCCCGAACTAATATCCCTTAAAATATCTAAAGAATTTTGCTTTGTTTTGTCTTTGAGCAACTACGATTTGTCTGCATTGTTGTAACAACGTTATTGTTACAACAATGACAAAAGTTGTCGAAAAAATCGGTTTTCAGCCTGTGATGTTGCTTTATTGACTGAATTAACTCTTTTTTTTTATAAAAATAAATGCTTTTAACCTGCAATGTTATACATTTTTTACAAATTGAGCCAGTTTGAGGCTTATGGAGCTTGTGCAGGAAGAAATAACTTTCTGATACATCACACACACAACTCACAGTTTTCTTTATTTTTAAAAAAGCGATTTCGAGTGAAAAACTTAGAGAATATAAGAAAACGCTGAAATGTTTCCTTCAGATACTATTACTTTCTATTGAATCTTTCTTTATACAGTGAATGCAAACACATGTCTAGATTTTCTCTCCCGTTCTTCTTTTTTATAGTTACATATTTTTAATCAAATAATCAAACATCTAGAAATAAGCAATCATTTTTAATTCATCTATATATATTTAAATGAATGTGTGTCGACTGTCTGTACTCGATAGATTCAAAAACCATACATCCAATCCCCGTGAAAATTTGGGAAATTATTAGGTATATCCCCAGGAAGGTTTTTGAAATTTTTTTTAAAAATCAGAGTTGGGGTTCTAGGTGCTTCCGAACAAATATCTTAAAAATATCAAAATAACATTTAATTGTATATTTACAAGCACTCACTGACTGACTAATCACGATATCTCCGAAACTATTCAACCTATAGACTTGAAATTTGTTAGACATGTTCCTTTCATAGAGTAGGCATCCGCTAAGAACGTATTTTCAGAAATTCGAAACGCAAGGGGCGTTAAGGGGAAAATATGCGGCGTTATAAATAATTGCTTCATGTTTAAACTACTCGATGTACAATCTTGAAATTGGGTAAGCAGATTCCTTTCATAGAGTAGAGATCCGCTACAAAATGAGTTTGGTGAAAATCAACCCCCAAGTGACGTTACGGAGGCTTAGGGGGCGTTATAGATGATTATTTCCATTTTTAAACTATTTGACGCACTGTCTTTAAATTTGATAAATAGATTCCTTTCGTAGAATACAGATCAGTTACAAAACGGGTTTTGTGAAAACAGACCACTAAGTGGCGTTGCGGCGGATTAGGGACATAATAAATAAATATTTTCGTTTTTAAACTACTTGACCTACCTGCTTGAAAATTGGTAGGAATGTTTCTTTCATGGAGTAAATATCCTCTACAAAATGGATTTTGGGAAAATTGACTCCTAAGGGGTGTTGCGGGGGGTTAAGGGCAGATATAAAAAATTATTTCTATTTTTAAACTATTAGACGCAGAGTCTTGAAATTTGGTAATCAGATTCCTCTCATAGGATATAGATACACTGCAAAATGAGTTTTGTAAAAATCGACCCCCAAGTGGCGTTGCGGGGCTTAAGGAACGTTATAGATAAATATTTCCATTTTTAAACTACTGGACGTACAGTCTTGAAATATGATAATCAGAATCCTTTTATGGATTAAAGATCTCCTATATAATGTGTTTTGTGAAAATCGACCCTCAGGTGGCGTTGCGGGGGCTCAAGGGACGTTATAGATAAATATTCCCATTTTTGAACTATTAGACTTACATTCTTGAAATTTGGTAAGCAGATTTTTTTCGTTGAGCACAGACAGAACTGCTACAAAATGGGTTTTGCGAAAATTAACCCACAAGCTTCATTTCCGGGGATTAAGGGGCGGGCGTCATGGATAAATATTTCTGTTTTTAAACTATCCGATCTACCTGCTTGAAAATTGTTAGGCATGTTCCTTTCATGGAATAGAGTTCTTCTAACAAAGAGTAAAACGAAAATCGACTCCCAAGGAGGGTTGCGAGGGTTCAAGGGGAGTTATAGAAAAAAATTCCTGTTTTTGAATTTTTAGACCCACATATATGAAATTGGTTAAGCATGCTTTTTTCTTTTGTTGTTGTTGAATAGGGATCCACTAAGAATGTATTTCTGGGAAACAAACTCCTGGGGGAGCAAGGGGTTACTGGGGCGTATTGACAAAAAAAATCCTTTTTTCGAACAAAAAGGACTATAATAATAGAATTTGGTTTGCATTTTTCTTTTGTTTAATTGAAATATGCTAAGAACGGTTATTTTGGAGAACGACTCGCAACGAGATTACGGGGGAATTGATAATAAAAATTTCGTTTTTGCTGTATTAGATTTAGACTTGAAATTTCCCTTGCATGTTTATTTTACGGAAAAGATCACCGAAAATTGGTTGTGCGGAAATTCATTTGGTATTGAGCCGTTTAACTGATTCCGAAGAATAAATTTAAAAACTCCTTGGTGATTTAGAGCTTGGTGATCGTCGCCGGTTCGGCATTAGTAAAAAACGGAAAGTGAGAGCATTTATTTATACATTCGCTTCTTGAATAGTTTGTTTAGACAAAATTCAATAAATTAATATATTCTATTCTTCTGTCTGTTAGATTTGAGCTATATTCAAGTATACAGCTGATCGAGAAGTTAGTTATAAATCGATTATAAAATTTTTATCGAAAAAACAAACAAACATACAAAGCGAGTCAGAGCTACATTGCATCGGGTAAAAATTTAAATTTTGGCGCTGGTGATGATTGGCAAACTGCAACGCGAAGCGTTCCTCCGTCCCATACTGGCTCTTAGTAGCTGGAGGGTTCGATGGAGCACCTAGTCCTTGTTAGGACTCTTAATCTCCATTCCTTGATTTATGAGTGACTGAAATGACTTAATTTATGCCCATTTTAAAGTATAATTGATGTGAAAAAAGTTAAACTATTAAAAATTAATGAGAAATAAATACTTTCCAGATGAGGTTAATAAAATTTAGAATAAAAAGCTCTAGAGCTCCGAAGCATGAGAAAAAATTAAATCTGGAAGTGGGTGGAGTTACCCTAGCCAATCCGAGTGCAGCAAGCATCCAAGGTTCCGTGGATGAACAATTTTACATAAGGGTGAGAGAGAACTTAAAATAGGATGAAAGGCAATGATCTGATTGGCTGAGACAAGAGTTCGGCTAATGATGTAGAAATAGGTCGAAGATGGATGCCGACCAATCATTTCCTCCAATTTGCCTCCCTGCGGGAGGCGTTTCTCTTCTAATGGTTTTTCTTTTTCACCCTATCTTCAGGGATACTGGGTATAAGCATTTATTGCTGGCACCCGTCATATCTAATTTTCGTTATTTTCATCCGACCAATCAGAGCGTTCTCGCCGTTCAACAGAGTTGCACGGCGAGGAGAAAAGATTTTGAAAGTAAATTTAATAAAGTTATATTTATATATATATCTATACAAATAAATAAAATTGAAGTGTCTGTTTGTAATTTCAAATTAGCAGCTTTTTACTTAATGCACTAAAAGTATATACGGTACTCATAATAAAAAACCAATTTTTAAAATTTTTGTCTGTCTGTCTATCTGTCTGTCTGTCTGTTTGTTCCGGCTAATCTCGGAAACGGCTGGTGCGATTTTAAAAATTCTTTCACTATTGGAAAGGTACGTTAACGGGGAGTAACATAGGCTATATTTTATTCCCGTATTCTTACGGGAACGGAAACTATACGGGTGAACGTGAAACTGAATGCCAAGATGAACGCCAAGCTGAGCTAATGAAGTCGTTGTTTTGGTTACTGGCGACCGATGCTCTTCATGAGACATAATAGTGTTACGCGCACCTGATAATACGCTGACACGTGCCATATTTTTTTTTTATGATAGTTATCTCACTGTTCAGTTAAGTAGAGCATCGGCTGTTTCGGATGCACTTTTAAAAATAATAAATCAAGGCTTCATAAGCAAAAAGCAATGCAAGAAACAAAAAATTGATAAGTTTTACGGTTAGTTTTAATCTTTTCTTTTTTTTTTATTTACATTTTTAGTCACATTTAAACAATAGTTATTATAATCCCAAACTATATCTATACAAATAAATAAAATTGAAGTGTCTGTTTGTAATTTCAAATTAGCAGCTTTTTACTTAATGCACTAAAAGTATATACGGTACTCATAACAAAAAAACAATTTTTAAAATTTTTGTCTGTCTGTCAGAATATAAACAGATATATTTATAAAACATCATGAAATACCCAGCGAAGCGGGAGGGTAACGGCTAGTATATATATATATATATAACAGAAAAAAATTTTAATCAAAATCTGGATTGACCTGGATGTCTCTTGGTCTTCTAATGAATGAATAGGTGTTATAGGGGTCTATTTCGCGGAGAGTTGGGTTTTCATGATTATCCACATAATTAAAGAATTTAGTTGCTAATTTTTTAATTGTCTGTCTGATAGTGGGGATAGGCTCTTGACGTTGAGAGACCTTTATTGAGTCTGTGCATCCTGATTGGTGGACACGGAGGGAGAAAGTGGGAGTGGCAAATCTGGCTGGTTTCAGCGGTATCGAAAAATTTAAATTGTGTAGTGAACGTAATTCTTCATTTTTTTTTTTTTTTTTTTTTGTAAATTTTTTTTTCTCCTTTTTCGTTCTTTTTTTTAAACATTTTCATGCATTGTCATCCACTTCTGAGCTATGGTCCAAATTTCAAGTATCAAGCTCATCGGAAAGTTAATTTAAAACAAATTACAAAATTCTACCCAGACAGACACACAAGAGAGTTAATAAAAACATGGTAAAACCTGGGGGGGGGCAATCTTTGACACCAGAGCAACGAAATTGAATACGTAGACCCAACTCACCCGTGCTATCGACAGGTGGTCTTTGTTCGTGTAAATTCGTGTGAGTTCCAGAGTTACGGGGCCCCGGGCTCGAGACTATAATTCTTTTTTTCACATTTTCATGCATTGTCATCCACTTCTGAGCTATGGTCCAAATTTCAGGTCTAGCTCATCGGGAAGTTAGTTTAAAATTAATTACGAAATTCCACCCGGACAGACAAGAAAGCGAGATAATAAAAATATGGAAAAACAGTAGGATCAAACGAGACAATTTAATAAATTGCTTTTATTTACTTCAGGCGATTTACGTGACAAAATATACTGGTGTTCAAAATGAAAAGATTTTATATATTTTGTCGATTATCTCCAGAATTACTGGACAGATTTTAACGAAATTTGGTATGTATAAATGGCTGATATAATGCAAAAAATAAATAAATAAATAAACATTGAACAATTAAAATACACACGCATGATCATACGTAACACTCATCGAAGTCGGAAGGTATGAAACAGTTATTGCAGAATATGAAAAAAGAAATTGATTAATGGGACCCTTCTTGCAGATGAACAAGCCTCGCACTGTGATTTTATACTGGAAATAAGGGGATTTATCAGTTCCTGTGGCAATTAATCCCACTCGTCCAGCAACTCTGTTTTCAAGCCTTGGATAGTTCTTGGAGAGGGTTGCGAGTGGCAATTGCCCTACCCAAAGCGTCCCAGGCATGCCCTATAGTTGGGGTCAGCTACCTTTTAGTTGGGGTAGGTCAAACCAATTTACTAATATGATTCAGAATGCCACGTAGCAGGAAATATTTGAAACACTTGATTCCGGCGGCAACGTTTGCAGAGATATAGCAATAGACAGAAAAAATACGGATATTTAGGGTTTCATTATTCATCAGTTATACATGATTTAAAGATATTTATAGCATAAAAAGAAGCAACATAAAATATTATTCTGTTTCTTCAACATAAATTTAAAAAAAGTTAAGGTTGTACATATATTATGTATTGTGCATCTTTTTTAAGAATATTTACACGAGGTAGGATTCAAAAGTTCTCGGACTAAGCCTATAACGAAAAAAATTTTGCACAGCAGAGGGATTACAATAACATTTTGTTACGGCACTCTTCCCCTTTTCTAAAAGTGGTTTGTCCCAAATCACGTGCTCCGTGACTTGCCACGGTGTCGTATTTTGTGGGTGGATGCATGTAGTAACTGGCGATTGAGAGAAATGGCTTTTGTTAAGCAGAAAATGAATTTAAATTTTTGAGTTCGCTTGAGAAAGAATACACGGATGTTGAAGCATGTGTAAGTAGTGATACATTATCGCAGACACAAGATTTTGAGTGGCATCGACGTTTCAGAGAGGCAGGGAAAGTACCTAAGACGACGACCGCTCTGGACGTCTGCAGACTACTCGCACCACTGAACACATCGGAAAGGTTTCTGCGGAGGTACGCAAGAACCTGCTTCAAACAATAGCAGAATCAGTTGGATATCCGAGGCCACATGTCAACGGATACTGAATAAGGATATTAACATGCATAGGATGTGCCAACACATTGTCCCCCGCTTTTTAAACGAAGACAAAAGGGCGATTCAAATGGAAACGGTGGAAGACTAAATCTCGGTAGTTTACAAAGATCCTTTCCAACTTAGCAAAATTGGTTCGGAAGGCAAGAAATGGTGTTTTTTATACGACCCCGCAATTAAAGAAATTATCGACGAAGTGGAAATCGACCTCAATTTTTACGAAAGCATAAATTTCGCCAAGTTCGTTCCAAAGAGAAGGCCATGCTATAAATGTTCTTCGATATCCAGGGCGTGCATCTGGAATCTTTCCCTAAAGGATGCACTGTAAACAAAGAACTCTATGTGGACATCGTGTGTCGTTTGTGTAAGTGGATCGTCATTGCGAAGAGACTGAAGTTGTGAGCCGAGTTGAGATGGATACTTTTGTATGACAACGCTCCTTCACACCGATCCCTCCTCTTCACTGACTTTCTTGCGAAAATGAAAAAACGACTGTTTTTCCACATCCTCCTTACTTCCTTGATCTCACCCCCTGAGACTTAAGCTTATTTTTTGAACTGACGCGTCGCTTGCAAAGTCGCTGATTTCATTCTGCAGATAAAGTTAAAAGGGCATCGCAGGCTGAATTAAGGAACGTGGTCAAAAAAATTGATTCCAGAAATGTTTCTATGACTTTTACAATCGATGGCAAATGTATGTTGTTTCTCAAGGGGGTTATTTTGAAGGAGGATGTGTTTCAGCTATTTAATTCGAAATAATTTAAGTTATAAACAGAGCCCGGAATTTTTCTCGTATTAAAAAAAGCGCAATAAATAGCATAAAAAATAAGTGTTTCTACAACATACTAAACTAAGTGGCGCAACAGCCCATGAGGGCCAAGGCCTATTGTGCCCATCTCAGTATACGTGACCTTGGGCGCTGAGGTGCATCAGCAGATGTCCCGATCAAGTGGTCTGTCTGAAACGAAAGGGTTTTGTCCTTAATCAAGCTTGGTACTCATTTATCGATCCACTGAAGGGATGAAAGGCTGAGTCAACCTTGCCTAGCCCGAGGATAGAACCCCGGACTTGTGGTAAGGAAGCGCGATACGCTACCACTCGGCCTCTGGGCTTCATTTCTACATTATGGTTACATAAAAAGCTGAAATTTTAATGTGAAACTTGCCCCTGCAAAGCTGTACTTAATATTACAATATAATGGTATCATTTGTGACTTTCAATTTGACACGCGATTCTGAATGCTTAGTTGTTTAAAACTTCTTTGTGAACTCAGAATATATTTCATATGAGAAACAATTTGTTCACATATAAATGTAGACATAAATATAGTCACATTTAAACAGAGGAGGCTGTTTTTTCGCGTAAATCGAAGAAACTACGAGCAGGAAGATTCATTGGAATCGTTTTATGACAAATCATTGAGAGTAAAGAATAGCCTTTAATTAAAATGCGTGAAGCATAGAGAGGAGAGGCAGAGCGATTGAACTTTATCTAATAATTTTGGCGTAGGTGCCAGCGAGAATTGCTGCGCTTGCCACATGTGGCACGTATACCATATTTGCCGACCTCAGCTCTATGGGGGTGGGGTCTAAAGATCTAACTGGCCAATCCATATATTCTCGCCGTATCGTATGGAGAGTATTAGGGTCCTACTACCTGCCCACCAATGTCCCAGAAACTGATCATTACAACAGAGGAGGCTTGATGATTTGTTCAAGCGTTACATTGGATAGCCGCACACACCTCCGAATCTTTGAAAGAGGTACTGTGACTGGTGTGAGGTATAGAGATGAGGTCTTGGACCCCTATGTTTGCCTTTTCACGGGTGCAGTAGGTTCTGACTTCCTTTTAATGGATGACAACGCGAGGCAACATAGAAGTCATCTGGTCGACGAATTTCTGGAAAATAAGGATATTCGCCGGATGGGATTAGCCAGTTAGATCCCCAGATCTCATCCGTATAGAACACGTATGAGATGTTCTGGAGAGGGCTATTGCAACTCGCAACCCCCTCCGAGAACCAACCAAGACATGAAAACAGAGTTGCTAAACGGGTGGGATTAATTGCCTCAGAAACTGATGAATCCCCTTATTTCCAGTATAAAATCATGGTGTGAGGCCTGTTTATCTGAAGGTTTATTACCATACTCCCATTAACCAATTTCTTTTGTTATGTTCTGAAACTGCTGTTTTATACCTTCCGACTTCGATGAGTGTTACGTACGATCATGCGTGTGTATTTTAATTGTTGGATGCCTTTTTTTTAATTTATATCAGCCCTTTATACATACAAAATTTTACTTAAATCTGCCCAATAGTTCCAATCGACAAAACAGAAAAAATTCTCCTAATTTTGAACTCTAGCGTACTTGATATTTAACTCAATGTGTTACGGGAAAATCTGATAATATTTAATTTAAGAAATTAAAAATTTTTTATAAAGTGTATTAAATCACTGCGTAAAAAAATAAAAATCAATATTTCAAAGATACCGTGAACAGTTTTTTGAACTCTGTCTGGAAAAAATAAATATATTCTTTGAGGTATAAAATTACAAAAGTATAATTTTGTTAATTTCTAATGTGACACTGTGGTTAAACTCCCTAAATTAGAGGGTGATACTTGCCACCAAAAATATGCGTACACCTTACTTGTTTATGTTATAATTACTATTAAAATCTCGTTTCAGAAAATCAACTTACCTTTGAGGGTTTCTTCAAAAACTTCTTTATTATACAACAGCAACAAAATCCACCTTAACATGAAAAAACAAGAATAACCACCAAAAATCATCAACCACTCCCGCCAAAAATCTGCGTACACTTACAAAGTAAAGCTTTTAGAAACCTTTTATAATGAGATAATTACACTAAGTCGTGTTTTTAAGCACAATTACAAGCTTCTATAACGATTTATTTGGAACTTGTGATGTGAATGCTTGTACGATTCAATGGTAAGTAATAGAAAAGAGATCGATTATTACAGAGAAAAAGATCATCTTAGATCTTTAAAAAAGGGGGAAATCTTTTAAGTCAGTTTTCTGAAACTGTTAATAGGAAACATTTATTGATTCAAAAAATGTTCATGAACTACAAAGCAGCTGAAATTTTAAGCCAGGTTGAGATCCGGCTTCCCGTTTGCAGTGTCACCTTGAGAATCTTGCTTTGTGATAGACTCTGCAAAAATAAATCCATGACTATAAGCTTCACAAATAGCTAAAAGTCTTTCTGAGATATTGCAAAAAAGTGTGATCTTAACCACAACTCGAACTAATAAAAAGATGGCTATCAAGGCCGAGTTGCACTCAAGAAGCCATTCATCTCTCGAATGAACAGAGCTAAGAGAATGACCTTTGCTAAAAAACACCTAAATAGTACACATAATTATTGGAAAAATTTAATGTATTCGATTGAAAGTAATTTTTGTATTTTCGGCATCAAAAAGGACAAAAATATGCCAGCAAAAATTCTTGCACAGATTTGAAGAGCGTCTTTTTCGGCTTTTAAACTTGGAGGAGGAGGCATAATGTTTGGGCGAGCATAAAAAGCTTTTAGGTTGGTAATCTGAAATTTATTGAATCAATAACGGAAACGAGGGTGTCTCCGGGTCCGGATCCCGGGGTCCTTGATTTGTTTTCCGATTGATTATAATCCTATGTATATAGTACGTAAATTTGAGTGTGTGTTATTAATAATTAATTAATGCTAATTATTTATTCAATAATTAAATTTTTACTGTTTTTTGTTCCCGAAAATCGACGAAATCAAAAGAATATGTTGGGTGGCTTTTGGAGCATGATACGAGAATGGTGGACTTTAGACCCTGGACCTCCCCCCCCCCTTCCTGAAAAATTCCTGTGTGCGCCGCTGTATTTGAAGCAACAATATTGATTACTTGAACTTATTGACGTAAAATATTTGGGCAAGTTCCGAGAAACTTCCGTGATTGAGGATTTTTACTTTCAGCAGGGCAGTGATACCAAGCAAATGGCTTACATTCTGAAGTCATGGCTGTTTCCACCATGTCCTAAACCAATTCTGCAAGCTATCCTAGTCCCATATCCAAAGCGCAATACAACATTTGTGGGATTTACTCGGGGAGAACGAAATAGCATTCAAATCTGTCCTTGTAGAAGAGAGTAGAACAAAATAATCACAGAAGAGACAACTAAGCTGGTTGAATCCTTGCCTAAATATGTTGAAAAAGAGAGTTATAGAAAGAACGTGCTGCGCGTGGAATAGCTTAAAAGTATTAACTTTTAGGTACAATTCATTAACCTAAAGGTTTTTTCCAGAGTACGCAGACTTTTGACGCACACGATTTGTCTGTCGTTCTCGTGTTATAAATATTTGTATTTTTTTATGTAAAAATCAGGTGATTGTTGCTTATACTATTTGAATTTCCGGCGTTAGGGGAATCAATAAAAATAGTATTGATTCAGAGAGATTTCATTTAATTAGCGATCTTTGCATAAATGTGAAAGATGATCGTCTGTACGCAGACTTTTGGAGACAAGTGTATTTTAAGAATACCGAACAGGTAAATTTCGTACTGGCTCATCAAATTCGAAATCCATAAAACCATTTCCTGTACTCTTGTAGGTAAGCAATACTTGATTTAAGCTAATCATTAAAAATACGCATTGACTTTGAATCTAATTACATGCAGGATTGTAATTATTACCAAAGCATTTCAAACAAAAGTGATGAGAGAAAAATGTTTTATTTTGATTGAGTAACACACTTTATGTACTCCTAATTAAAATCAATGCACCTTTTCCCTCGATTTACCAATATACTCACTTTCTTTATATACGATTTTTGTTTCTTGTCGAAAGATAACTGTACTAATAAGGAAAATTTTTTGCAGGACTTATACACGACGCGTCATGTCCGACGATCTGGTGTACAGTGGATCCCAGCAAGAACACATTGGATCTATCTTTAAAGAATATACAACGCCGTCCCGAGTACTCCGATCCTTCACGAATCTCTCGAATACTGTCATTCAGACTGCTTTAAGTGGTCAAAGTAAATTCGTGTTCGAGATTTTACAAAACGCAGATGATGCTTTTGAAGATCCATTCAAAGAGATCGAGGTACAATTTGTTTTGCAGGATAATTACTTTATTGTTCATCATAATGGAAAGGGATTCGATTCCAATGATGTCGAAAGAATCTGCGACTATGCTTCGCAGATTGAAGAAGTCAAAGCAACCGATTTGAGTAAAACTGGTTACAAGGGGCTTGGATTTAAATCATTGTTCAACTTATCGGATTGTATTTATATTTACTCCAATAAATACTCATTTCGTTTTGATAAAACATATTGGAGCGATTCACAAAATATACCTTGGCAAGTTGTTCCAATTTGGTGTGAATACCCTGAATTACCTCTACACGAGAAGTACTCCTATGATCAATCCGTCAACCTTATCTTGAAGGTTAATAATGTCAACCAGTTTGAAAGCCAACTTAAAGAGCTTGTGAATCAACCAGAGCTACTCTTACATTTGAACCGCATCAATAAATTGAGTGTGAATTTGAATGGAGAAAAGCATTTTCTAGAAAGAAAAGTCAAAAAGTATGGACTGTTTAATAGGATAGATTTCTTAAAGAATCAACATATAGCAAGCACTTGGCTTTCGAGAACTCTCAAGCAATCGGTACCTAAGGAAGTGCAAGCATTTACACAGGGAGCTAGTCGATTCATCTATCCCGACAAAATTAAGAAAGCGAAAGAAGTTCCTTTTACCTTTGCATTACGATGGATTGAAGAAATTAAAGAAATTGTACTGATTAAAGGCTTATGCTACAGTACATTACCTACACAATTAGATTTAACACTACCTTACCATATTAACAGTTATTTCATACTGAATCTCGATAGAACGCAATTGCATGAAAATGAATGGAATGAATTTTTAATTTACCAAATAGGCTACCTGCAGCTGAATATACTTAAAGATTTGACTGAGGTGGAATATTTAAAGAATTATGTCATAGAGCTTTTCGTTCCTGAGATTTTTCATCCTTTTGCCTCTTTTAACAATGCTTTTTCAAAAGGTTTTATGGAAGCTAAGGATAAAATTGGTTGGCTGCCAGCTCATCATGGATCACGTTTACTTAAATTAGGCGAAGCTTGGACCGACGAAACAGATTTTTTTAAGCAGAATTTTCAGGCAATTCGAGATGACAAAATATATCCCTATCTCATAAACTATGATGTAAGTAGCCAGTGTAGATTATTGGCTTCTGGAGTGCAAAGTTTCACTTATGAGCAACTATTTGAAGATTTTCGTTATAAATATTATCCTCAACTAACTAGAAGTGATTACATAAACTTTGTTAATTATCTATGCAAAAAATTCCCACATCCTATCAATTATTCGACTCACAATAAACTAAAAAGTTTTCCTTTTCTTATATCAAAGAATGGGACATTGCTGTCTTCTGAAAATGCTTTACTAGAAGAAAATAAATATCCTATACCTGACTTTCTAATGTTAAATCCTATTGATAATGAATGTTTACCTTTATATAATGCGAAATTAATGGATTGGCTTGTCAGTTTAGGTGCTAAGCGGTTAACAACACCTATTCAAATACTTCGAGAAAGTATATTGAAATGGATAGATTCTAATACATTTGACTTTAAAATAACCATAAGGAATCACGTTGAGGTTATAAATTATCTCGCAAAAAGTTTTGATCAATTTACCGGGCGTGAAACCGAGAAACTGAAGGAAAAACTACTTATTCTCACAGAAAATAACCAATTTAAGCATGCTAAGCAGTGTTACCTTCCTGATGTGGTTCCTGTTAAAGAGTTTTCAAATATTATTTCCAGTGAAGAAAAGATTTCTTCTTGTTATGACGTAAATAACTTAAGGCCATTTTTTATCCATGTAGGAGTCCATGATAAACTGAACCCTATTGATGTGCTGCGTAATAGTATTTTAAAGTGGATCAAGACTGGCGAAATAAATGGAAAACTAACGATACAAAACTACGGACCCATTATTGAATTTGCTGCATCACATTATCCTAAATTTAAACTTGATTTAACAGAATTTGAAAAAAACGAATTAAGAAAAATTCCTGTTTTAACATGTGATCAAGTATTTCGAAGTGCTCAAGTTTGCTATTTTGATTCTGCTATTCTTAATATCAATGGTTTAGAAGGTGTAATTACAAAAAACGAGCAAGTGTCTATTAACAACCTTTCCGATTGTGTTTATAAATTCTATACCAAAATTGGAGTTTCCAAGGAAATAACTCCCTTAGATGTGATACGAAAAAGTGTTCTTAGATGGATTGAGAAAGGCGATACAAAAAATACAATAACTTTGGACAATCATCAAGACATTCTTAAATATATTGCTAAACACTGGTCGAATCTTGATTTAACAAAAGAAGAAAAAAATGTTTTAAAAAAGATGCCTATTTTAACTGAAGGGGGTGTGTTTAGAGCAGCTTGTAACTGTTATTGGCCAATTTCTTATTTTAATGCTGGTTACAATGAGAAAATACCAGGATATAAAGATGTTACTACTGAAGATGAATTTGTTTCTTCAGCTTATGATATGAACTTGCTAAAAAGTCTTTTGGATGATCTTGGTGTTCATAAACTTGGGTTTACTCACATTTATGAAAAGTACAGTGATTATTTAGGGAATCGTGAAAATGTAAAATGGTTTTTTCCCCAATTAGTTAAATATTGGCTAGCACCATATAAGAAGAATGAAAACCAGTTGTTAAACTGTTTACAAAAAAAATTTAGTGATTCGCCTTGTTTATTAGCGAAAAACGGTAAAATGTGTTCTTCAACGGAATTATATTCCTCACAATTCGATGATATAGGTAAAATAGACCCGGATACTTTACTTCTTTTGGATTACGAAAATTTGCCAGAAGATTTAGAAAAGTATCTCGGTTTTAAAATGGATCTTGATTTTGAATGCATCAAACAAGTTTTAAACAAAATCCCCGAACGTGGCAAAGAAGAAACACGGATATTTTTTACTAAATTATTACAGCAACTAAGAAAAAAAGATAAACTCGAAATTAGAAAGAACCAACTTAGCTTATTATCTAAAGATAATAAATTAATATTTGCCAAAGATCTTTATTACTTTATTGAGCAGGATGCTACTTGTCTTTTAGAATCGTGTTATTTAAAACGAATTCTTGATATGTCGCATAAGGATACTTTAGAATTAGCAGAATTGTGTGGAGTAAATACCTTACACTTTGAACTAGAAATTGAACGAGAAGAAGAAAAGAATGACAATACATTAAAAGAATTTTATCTGGAAAGACTGCCTTTTATTGTACTTCAGGAGTCAAAAAATTTGAATGAAAATGTTGATTCTACTTTGAAAAGTTTATTTACCACCATATCCACAATGAAGGTATACCAATGTTCGAAAATTTATGTGAAATATCCTTTTGGTTCTCCTGCTGAAACCCGCTGTTACTTCGATAATCTTACATTTTATGTTGTTGGCAAATGGGTTAAGCAAAAATCTAAAATTCATGAATACTTGAGAATGAAACTTGATCTCAAAACTGATGAAAACGTTGTACGAGATATTATTGACATGGAACATCCTTCTTCTGAAAATGATCAACAAGAATGGATTTCTTACCAAAAAGAAGATGCACAAAAATTTTATTTTGTACGGGATCAATTAGAAAAACTTATGAACAATGAAAAGGGAAATAAATTAGATGTATTAAATGCTTTTGAAAGCTTATTGTCTAGCAAGGAGGAAAGAGAATTAAATATATTAAATCCTGCTGAAAGCGCAAAGGATGTTCTATCCGATTCCTTAGAAAACCAAGAAAAGGATCTTACTTCTGACGAATTTGCTTCAAACCAAACTTTAGACGGTCATCCCAATGAACTTTGCTTCGAGAAGCAATCTCCGATTAAAGATGAAGGGACTCGAATCGATAATATCTCAACTTCTACTTCATCTACTATCACCAGTAGTGAGACTTTGAATCCTATTGAAAGCGCAAAGGATGTTCTATCCGATTCCTTAGAAAACCAAGAAAAGGATCTTACTTCCGACGAATCTGCTTCAAGCCAAACTTTAGACGGTCATCCCAATGAAATTTGCTTAGAGAAGCGACCTCCAATTAAAGATGAAGGGACTAGAATCGATAATATTTCAACTCCTACTTCATCTACTATCGCCAGTAGTGATACTTTGAATCCTATTGAAAGCGCAAAGGATGTTCTATCCGATTCCTTAGAAAACCAAGAAAAGCATCTTACTTCTGACGAATCTGCTTCAAGCCAAACTTTAGACGGTCATCCCAATGAACTTTGCTTCGAGAAGCAACCTCCAATTAAAGATGAAGGGACTGGAATCGATAATATCTCAACTCCTACTTCATCTACTATCACCAGTAGTGAGACTTTGAATCCTATTGAAAGCGCAAAGGATGTTCTATCCGATTCCTTAGAAAACCAAGAAAAGGATCTTACTTCTGACGAATTTGCTTCAAGCCAAACTTTAGACGGTCATCCCAATGAACTTTGCTTAGAGAAGCAATCTCCGATTAAAGATGAAGGGACTCGAATCGATAATATCTCAACTTCTACTTCATCTACTATCGCCAGTAGTGAGACTTTGAATCCTATTGAAAGCGCAAAGGATGTTCTATCCGATTCCTTAGAAAACCAAGAAAAGGATCTTACTTCCGACGAATCTGCTTCAAGCCAAACTTTAGACGGTCATCCCAATGAACTTTGCTTAGAGAAGCAATCTCCGATTAAAGATGAAGGGACTCGAATCGATAATATCTCAACTTCTACTTCATCTACTATCGCCAGTAGTGAGACTTTGAATCCTATTGAAAGCGCAAAGGATGTTCTATCCGATTCCTTAGAAAACCAAGAAAAGGAGCTTACTTCCGACGAATTTGCTTCAAACCAAACTTTAGACGGTCATCTCAATGAACTTTGCTTAGAGAAGCAATCTCCGATTAAAGATGAAGGGACTCGAATCGATAATATCTCAACTTCTACTTCATCTACTATCACCAGTAGTGAGACTTTGAATCCTATTGAAAGCGCAAAGGATGTTCTATCCGATTCCTTAGAAAACCAAGAAAAGGATCTTACTTCCGACGAATTTGCTTCAAACCAAACTTTAGACGGTCATCCCAATGAACTTTGCTTAGAGAAGCAATCTCCGATTAAAGATGAAGGGACTCGAATCGATAATATCTCAACTTCTACTTCATCTACTATCGCCAGTAGTGAGACTTTGAATCCTATTGAAAGCGCAAAGGATGTTCTATCCGATTCCTTAGAAAACCAAGAAAAGGATCTTACTTCTGACGAATCTGCTTCAAGCCAAACTTTAGAAGGTCATGTCAATGAACTTTGCCTTCAGAAACAACATTCCATTAAAGGTGAAGGGACTGGAATTGATAATATTTTAACTCCATCTTCATCTACGACCACCAGTAGTGAGCCTTTGAATCCTTTTGAAAGTGCAAAAATGGCTCAATTTCATCTCTTAAAAAACGAAGGAAAATATAGTACATTAATCATGTATAAAAAAGATCGTACCTCTGACGAATCCGCTTCAATCCCAAGTTTAGAAGGTCATCCCAATGAGCTTTGCTTACAGAGGCGACCTCCAATAAAGGATAAAGGGATTAGAATCAATAATTCCTTAACTCTTACTTCATCTACTATCACCTGCAGTGAAACTTTGAATCATATTAAAAGCGCAAAGATGGTTCTATCGCATCCTTTAGAAAACAAAGTTAAAGATAGTAAGCTAGTAATGTATAAAAAGGATCTGAATTCTGACGAATCCGCTTCAATCCAAAGTTTAGAAGGTCACCCCAATGAACTTAGCTTAAAGAAGCAGCCTCGCATTAAAGATAAAGGGACAGAAATCGATAATATCTTAACTCCTAGTTCATCTATTATCCTCAATAAGGCCACAAGAGATTCAATTGAAAAAGATGTTATCGAGGTTGAAACAAAATGTTTAATTCCAAATGAATCGGAAACTGGTCGTGAAATACAAATACAACCAACCAAAATTTGTTCCTCAAGAGGATCTTCTACATATTTTCCGGAGGTTAGTAGTGAGCAATCTCGTATGAAATGGCTATGTGAAAAGTATGTGTTTACCTTTCTCCAAGACCACTACAAAGATAAATATCCGAATTCGCAATCTAATTTGTTTGATGGAAAATTCACATTACGATGGCAATCTCGTAATATAGAGATTCTTTGGTTAAACGCAAGTGGAGAGAAGAAAAAACCGTATGATTTATTGCTAAAAAAAGAGGGCGTAGTCAGTCGGCTTATTGAAGTTCAGCCAACAAATTTTATTTTAAATGATTCATTTTACATATCCCATCGTAAATTTACCAGAAAAATAAATCAATTAACTGCAGAATTCCCAGAACATAAAGAAAAGTATTGTATTTATCGCATATTTCATACAGGTGATTCCTTGTCAAGTACTAAAAAATTAAATGGTTATGCCGCAGTTTACAAGACAGAACTATTAAAATCAATAAATTTTTAGAATTTTTACTTATTGTTAACTGCAAATTTTTCAAATGTTTGATTCAGTCATTTCAGTGTAAATGCTAATTGATTTAATTCAAGAATATTGAAGACACAGAAATTGTGATTTTGTTTTTCATTGTGTTCTATAGCTAATAAAATTGAAGTATTAATGACCTTTGCTTTTACCATTTTTATTTACATGGGTAAAAAATAAGATGCTTTTATTTAAAACGCAGGGATTTGTTTATTCCGTGATGGGCCATAATTTGCCTATCATCTTTAAAAGCTATTTGTATTTAATAATTTGATTAAATATTAAGTAGGTTTCTCCATTTGAATGGAGATCATGGCTTTCAACTGTTGAACATGATTTAAACCAGTGATTCCCAATGTGGTCTATATATACCACCAGGGGTCTATGACAGCATGCAGGGGGTCCACGTCAGCAAAAAAATAATTTGGGGGGGGGGAGGTCTATGAGTTGTAAATGGGGGTCTACGATAGCGACTCTCATTAAACCAGATCATGACTTTAATTTTAAAAGGAAATTTCATCAAGTGGAAACCAGATTTACTTGTTTAACAGATTTATTTTCTAAATTTAATGAAGTTAATCTGCAGTTAAAAGGACCATCAATTCGGCGTTTCTTGCCCTATATAATTAAGCTAAGGAGTATTATATTTGACGAGCGGAATTTTTTCCTAGTTTCCCAATCTGCCAGGAAAAGGATGTTTTAGCCTATGTTCAACATTTAAATGCCCTTTGTTCAGATTTTGAAACTAGGTTTGAGAATGCTTTGACTCTATATATGGTAAAACTACAGTAGGCAATTAATTAATAAGGTCACATTGAAAGAAAAACAAATGTCATATTACAAGAGGAACTTATCAAAATAGGCACTAAGAAGATCTTAAAGTAAAATTTAGAAACTGATATCAGCAATTTTAGAAGCACCAGAAATGGACGAAGCACCAGATTCATCTTACCCATTAAAAGCATTTGTCTGTTGTTCAGTTACTTTATGCAACAGTTGTTTTAGATTTTAATTAAATTTCAATTTAAATAATTAACATGCATGTCTTAGGTTTTAAACACTATACTTCACTACAATTATAAATTTAAATGTTTTGAAGTAAGTATAGTTTTATACCAGTTGTCAAAAAAACATTTAAGTTGATAAATTTGCAAAAATTCTTTATTAGGTAAGTAGAGGTCTACCCAAAACCGAAAAACATGGCAAGGGGCCTACGAGACAAAAATGTTTGGGAACCTCTGATTTAAACCAACAATCACTGTTCATTTAACTTTGCTAGCTTATTTTTTTCCGATTCTTGAGCTAGAATTTCAACTAAACGATAAGATATAAAATACAGTCGAACCTCTATATAACGAACTTTTAGTTTACGAATTTCTCTATTTTGCGAACTTTTTCCTAAAAACACAAGAACATTTTACTATTTTCTTTTTAAAATAACCGCCAAATAGCGAAGAACATTTTCTATTTAACGAACCTTTTCTCTTGTAATTCGACTTTTTTTCTCCCAATTTGTAAACTATTTCAGGACATTTTTCAAATTATTCTCTCATTTGGCACATTTTGTGGTGATCAATGATCTTGAACTAGTTATAAACCAGGTACCTAACTCTTCTACAGCAATGAAATGGCCATAATGTTTCAACAAAAAACTAAATGACGGATTTTATCAGTAATTAAATTTAAGAACGTGTGTGGCCTTATGCTTTAGTTGCTTGTTAAAAAATAATGTAGGTTTAAAATTAAAAAAAAAGAAAGAAGCGAGCCTTACAGTAGTCGCATATGATGTGTAATATCTGACATGTTATCGTGGTAAATAGGCAATAGTATCTTAAATCCAGAAAAAAATGAATCGGGTATGATTGGAAATAATTTTCTACCGAATAATTATATTTTTAATGAAAATTTTTATTTAATTAACACAAGGAGTAATGTAATTTCTTATCAAAAATAATTATTCTTGTTCAATTTGGTGAAGAGCGGAGACAATAGATTTATGAAAACGAAAATACGACACATATACTTGTGATTTCAAAGTACTCAAAAACCGTTGAAAAACAGCGTCAATAACAGTACCACAGTTAACCTCAAAGTATGAAAAAAATACGCACTAATGTATTTATTTGAATATAATTCCATATTATTTACTCGTATTTTTTTTAAAAAAAATGATGAACTTCGTCAGGCGTTTAACAATAAATAAAATTATTAAAATATAGTTTACACATATAAATATAACCTGATTCCCACGTTTATCCTGGATGAAGTCTGATAAGACTTGCTGGTACGTGGGAAGCGGATTTAAAGAAAAAAAACGAAACCAAATTTTTGAATTGGAATATTTTGAAATGCTTAATTTAACTATATAAAAAAGGTGGCGGCTTGATGGCTACTAGAGTTGGACGCCGATGCGAGGGTAGTGAAAGGAAAACCACGAAGCGCGCTGATTGGTCAAATCAAATAGCGCGCGCTTCCCCGACTTCCTGTTACACATTTCCGTCCCTTTTCACGAAATCACTTCTAGGAATATCCAGCAACCGAGGGGAAATATGCTACACATCAAAAAGTTATAATATAAAATGAACTCCCTATAACATTAATCATTAATGATTATTTTTTCTATAACATTATGATAGATACAGAGGCGGGTGGCGGTCGCCAATAGGGGCCCCAAGCTTGATGGATTCCACTTATAAATTCAACTTGCAACAAAAATATCTCGAATTGATATTGCTTCCCCGATTATTCCCTCGGATTTGTAGCAAATCTATAGCTATCTTTCTTCCGCATATCTGTGTAATTGCAAACTGTACAAAATTTTCACATGCGTTTTGTTACACAAATTTTATTTCGAAACAAACTAATATTATTCAAGTCAAATAAACTCATTTTTAGTTCACAGCCAAACTTATTTACTCTCAGCTACATCTGACATTGATGGGAAAAAATCCCTACTGCAAGCAAAAATGATTGTAGATTAATGAAACTTCTGCGATACATTTGTCTATAGGTAATATATTTAACTGATTAAAGTTTCAAGATCACAGGTTACTATAATCGCGAGATGAGCCATTTCAAATGTGAAATGATGGTACATTAAAAACCTGTGTAACCGCTAGAATTTTAAAAACAAAGCATATGTGTCGTATAGGTACCGGATATCAGTTTATGGGATGGAATTGCATGCCTGTTGCTTTTGGTCGGTCAATATAGGGTTGCTTAATTTCCGTTGTGGATGACACTGTCTTTGCCGTTCATTGATGGTCCATTCGAGCTCGATTGGAGAAAGATCTGGTTATCTAAAACGCTAAGGTAACACGTTGGCTTTCTATAAAGCATGTTGGATTACAACAGGGGATAAGGGCGCACGTTATCCTGTTGGAAAACACCCCTCGAATGAAGTTTATAAATGACCGTGCAACAGTTTTAATCACCAGACTGACGTACAAGGTTGCAATCAGGGTACGTGAATTAACGTCGAGAGTTCTCCTGCAATCAAAGAAAAAATTCGGTCCCGACCATAACTCTAGGTGCAGGCTCAGTGCGTCTAGGTCACAGAAAGGTAGTTTTCAGGCGCTGATCTGGTCTTCTAATCAATATACAGCCTTCACTGCAGTTATATAACGCACACCCTCGCATCGTTGGGAAAGGTAGTATTCGAGGGGGCCCAAATCTGACTTTGCAGGAGAGGGAGCCCTAGTATTCCCCGTTACGCCATTGCACCACTGGCACCAAGACAGAAACAGCTTTGATCGGAGAACACAATACACATCGCCACTCCGATCTCCAGTGATTTTTAGCATGACATCACTGAAGTAGCAGATGTCAGTAATTTGAAACTAATAGTATGAATTGTGTCACTCTGGTGACAAAAAAAACTGACATTTCTGTTGTAGATGCACTGTGATGTTCCACAGCTATGTGGAGAATACTGCGGTCTTTTCTGTCATGCGTAGTTAAACCATAGTTTTGTTGAGGTAGTGCATTTCCAGGTCCACTGCTGTCTAAAATGCTCAGTGGCTACATTCCTACCAAGTCTTTCTGCAATATTGTGGAAAGAAAATCCCATTTTCTTTAAAGCTGTATTATGCTACTTCGTTCAAACTCAGTGAACTGCTGATAATGGCTTTTTCGTCTTTTTAAAATCATTCTAGACTATCATCAACTCACTACGTCAAATTTCAACTATACAAATAACACTCACGAACTTTATAGTGCATATTTAAAGTACAAATGATTCATATCCTCAAAGTGGCGCAACTAGCGTCGGAATTTATGCGTATAATGCGAAATTTGAATTAAAAGTAATCTTTCTAATGTATAAACATGTATACAAAATTTCATTGATACAGCATAACTCCTTTTTGGCGACAGAAATTTCATTTCCATCAGTGTATTTTACTAATGAGGTTAATTGAAATAAAATGAAGCTACATGATAAAAGATATGACTTGTTCAAAGCAAACTATTTCAAGCCAGTTGAATTTAGATAAAGATTAATAAAAGCAGCCCTGGTTGAAATCCGTAATACGAATGAGGAAAAATAGACCACAATACTGGAGGTAACTTCTCTTTTGTGAAACCAGGTGACCAAATACTGAACTTCCCTAATGACAATGATTGGAAATACCATACTGCAGAGAATAAATGCTATTAGCAAATCATTGCAATTATTGGAGTGTGAATTATTAAAAGGATCTAGTATACTCAAATCTCTAGAAAATGATATCCCATATTTCAGAAATGAATTTGGAAAAATGGAGCAAGGAGCAACTTATTTATCAGGGCTGTTGTTTGAAGAGGAGCTGAATAAGCTCGCAGGAAGCAAAAGACCAGAATTATTTCCAGTGAAATTAAAGAAGACCGTCATGAATTTTTTGAAAAAAGGGAAAATTTCGTTGGGAATTTATTTTGAGTGATACGCGATAGGGTCAACGGCAGAACTATCCCGAAGACATGTTATAACAAAGTGTAAACTGTTATAAACACTGAACTGTATTTTTAAAGAGAGATTATTATATATACCTGAAATTTACAAAAATACTAAAGGATACTTTCAAAGACGATATAGAATCTTTTAATATTGACGAAATGAATTGTGGATCAGTTTTTACTATTTTTGAAAGAAAACGAAGATACAATGAAGAGAAATTTATCGAAATACAAGAGAAATCCTACTGTAGAGATACTTTTGAAAATATTTTTAACAATACCAATATCAAATGCATCAGGTGAGAGATTTTTTTCAGTTTTAAAGCGCGTTAAAATTATTTAGGAAGTACTATGGGATAGAAGACAAAATGAACACACGACCATATAATTCATAGAACAAGATGTTTTGGACAAAAAAGATACGGCAAAAATAATTGATGAATTTGTCAAAGAGAAATCAAGAAGTAAAGTTGTGTTGCAAAATTGTAAGCTCTTAAGTACGTTTCTTAATTTTTTAAATGCAGTTTGAATTTATTTTTAGCCATTGAGTTTTATTATTAGCAATACATTTTATTTTGAGTATTTAAGGTCAGCAAATCTTTTCATTGTTTAAGTTTTTCGATTCTTCTCAGCCCATGAGCCTCAAACATTTTACTGCCAGGGGCGTCCAATTATCTCAATACGCCTCTGCATAGATACCGCTGTAATTTTTTATATTTCACTGTTGGTATTTTTATTTATGTAAGCACGCACACGCATATAACAGGTCTCAAACCTGCATGGAAAAAATATCAATCATCTTTAAGTAATCCGAACTTTTCCAATATGACCGCCTATTGGCGCCTAACTCATTCGAACATAGCTACATCGATGAGACACAGCTCACGACACTCGATTATTCACTCTGCCTAAACTTGGCTCACTCTGCCGTTAAATAGTTCTATTCACTATTACATCCCTACGCTTTAGTAAAGTGTTTGTTTTATTTTTATTTATTATTCCCGTAAAATTTAAGTTTATTTTTCCAGACCTGAATTTGTCGTCGTAAAGTTAAAACTTTTATCAAAACCTGTCCTGATGACAGCCCAAACGAACCTAGTGATGGGTGGCTTGGAGGCTGGAAGGCTTAGATGCTGATCGGGTTTGAAGATGGTCCCTAAGACACATGTAATTTGTGTATTCCCCTTGTTTTTTGTTGACAGGATGTTGTCGGATTCCTAAGTTGAGGGGTCCCAACGGCCGGTCAGGAAAGTTGAATGGACTCATAATTTTGGAGAGTCGTCGTGAAATTTGTAACTTTGCGCTTGGTTCCTGACCAATGACTAGGCGAGACCAAAGGGCGTGCGGATGAAAAAGGGGGTAATTTGCCCCCACTTAAAAGGAGGAACCGGGACATTTCTCGAGAGATCACAGATCAAGATATTTTATTTAGATATACTTAACAAAAAAGCCTAAGCACCACCCATCGCCTGGCCTCCGTTTCAGATAAGTGAAATGTTTGTATAATATTCTTAATCTTAGAAATTTAGTAGCGTATAATCATAAATTTCGTGATGTGTCTTTTAAATGTAATAAACGAATTTGTTTTAATTTTATCCGAGTAATTCATTAATTTTGCGTTGTCTTTAATTATGATTTAAAAGTACTAACCACTATCATGATGCAGACATTAGTTAAATAATCGAACCTACGTAAATCATAAGATGTTAAATAAAGTAGTATTAGGAGCGCTGCATTATCTGGTGCCAAGTGACCAGGATTCGAGGAAATTTTTTTTCCCTCTTTCGTTCACGCGTGAATTTTTTAGATGAATTTGGGCAATCGCTAATGTGTTGTGTTCGAATGTATAGTAATTTTAAGATTGTTGTAATGTTGAATACATTGGCGTTAACTGTAAAGCAATTTTTTTTCCCCTCGCAAGTTAATATTTTTTTTCCTCAGTAGATGAAAGGTTAAGAATTTTTTTTTCTCGATCCCATATTGTTCTAATGTATTTAGTCACTGGTATATTGGATGGAGATGGATTCTTCTCTTTTGTAAGAATGTCAACATTTTTTTAAGGTATGTGACTACCCTAAAATCGTGTGTTTGGTGAAATTTTTCGAAATTTTTTTTATGTTTTTATATTATAGCCCATATATTTAAGATTCCAAAAATACTTTATTTTAGTTCCTACGATATTTAGAAGCAAAGTTATAGCTTAATTAGTAAACCGGAAATGGAATTTTCGAAACCGGAAATGGGTATTTAAAGAGACATAAAATGTAAACAAATAGTTTGAACTCCTTTTTCGTGACTTTTAAGCAAGATAAACATTCATTACTTATTGTAAATACAGATCAAGGTATCCATTACTTATTTAATAATATTTTTTTCCCATCTGGCAACTGTTTTTTTTAATTCAAGCTTGTTTTATTGAATGGCAATACTATTATCGTCTATACTTTGTTTACATTGCTCATTCGAAAGCGTTCTTTATTACTAGTTATTTTTGATATTTTTACAATTTATTCATTTATTTTATTTAATTTTAACGTTTTATTTCATTGTGAATAATTTCAAAATGCCGAAAACTAGATCAAAAGTGACTAGAAAGAGAAGGTTTTATGGAAACAGATTTACCAAGTCAGCACCAAACAGTAACAAGGCGTCGTCTGCAAGTGAAGCAAAATTGAGCACTAATGACAGTTTTGATGTGCCTGAACCTATATTTCATGGTTCTACAGGTAATCGAATTATTGATTTCCAAGCTTTATTGAGAATTATTTCAATCCTGTGTTGTCCGGAATGCTATGCAACTGGATTGAAACTAACAGAAGATTCCAGGGAAGGACTTTGCTCTAACTTGTGTGTGTCTTGCAGTTGTGGATTCATGACTGGATTTACTTCTACCCGTACAGAAAATAAAAAATTCACTCTCAATACTTTATTGATATTTGGATTGAGATTGATTGGCAAGGGAATTCACAGCTGGTAAGAAGTTGCTATGTACTTTAAATTTGCCCTGCATTTCTAAAAACACCTTCAGAGCTCATGAACTCAAACTGCTGGAAGCAGTACAGTTTTGTTCTGAAGAAAATATGAAAGCTGCATCAACAGAAGTGCGAAATTTTAAAAAAAGTACAAATTGTGGTGTTTCAGTAGATGGCACATGGCAGCGGAGAGGCCATATGTCGCTTAATGGTTGCGTCTCAGCTATTTCCATTGATACTGGGAAAATTTTAGATTTGGAAGTAATGACTCAGTATTGAAAAATGTGTGAAATGAAAGTGAAATCTGCGCATGAATGCTCAAACTATAAAGGATCCTCAGGAAATATGGAAGCTGTTGGAGCTTTCAGAATTTTTGAAAGATCATTGATAAAACGAGACTTGCAGTACACCGAGTATTATGGTGATGGGGATTCCAAGGGCTTTTTACAAGTAAAGAATATATATGGGGAAAACAGTGTCTCAAAACTCGAATGTATAGGTCATATACAAAAAAGAGTAGGCTCACGTCTAAGGAAACTAAAAAAGAACACCAAAGGACTTTGTGGAAAGAGCAAACTAACTGATAAGTTTATCGATAAACTGCAGAACTATTACGGGATTGCCATCCGTAGCAATGTTAATGTCTCGAAAAAATGCAATCTGCTGTAATAGCTGTTTTCTTTCACTGCTGCTCTAGCAATCAAAATCCATGCATGGGCAATGTCCTACAGGGAAAGACAGCTGGTGCAAGTATAAACGAGCATTATGCGATGAAAAAGTACACATAGACAAAACAACAGGCCTTTCAAATTCAGTTATTAAAGTGATAAAGCCCACTTACTTAGCACTCTGTGATAAAGATTTGTTAAAAAAATGCCTCCATGGCATGACCCAAAATAATAATGAAAG